>RJWH01005324.1:0-79736 GCA_004363575.1 Solenodon paradoxus | reverse complement strand
GTGCTGGAGGGAGGGGTGCTGGAGGGAGGGGTGCTGAAAAGATGGATGTATGAGTTAAAACATGAGAAAATTAATATGATCTTCCATTCTCTCACCTTTACATGCTCTCAGCTTTTTTTGTGGAAAATGGCTTGTTCTTTACAGAAAATAAACAACTGTTAGTGAGCAGTGTCTTCACAGGGATCGATTTTCAGATGGAGTGATTAAAATCTTTTCTTAACGCAACAATCAAAAGGTGGCCCAGTTACCATGATCAGATGCTAGGAAATGTCTACAACGTGGAAGTTAAACGCTTGAGTCTTAGTGGAGAAAGAGCGGCGAAGAAAAGAAAAAGCGTGTCTACTGGGAACCGGCCGGGCAGTTTTAGTAAACTCTCTACGGAGGGAGAGCGCGCTCTTGGCTTCTGTCTGATCAAGCCTCTGGACTTGGTTCCTCCACATCTGTCTTTTAAAAAAATGCAGACAAATAACTTGTCCAGATCTTGGCTGGAGTAAGGTTGCAATGAACATAGGATCACACTCACGGGTGGACTAGGGAGAAACAAAGCAAAGGAACAAAGAAAACAAAATAAGACAAATCTCTGTGCTAGGCTCATGGTGAGAGCGATTATTATTTGCAAGAGACTGTGCTAGATATTCGGGGGGCTCACGCTTCCATCAAGTGGGACTCTTCCTTCCCAGAAGTCACACTGTACTGCACTTTCGCCTTTGCACTCGGGACTCTCAGAAAACAACTCGTTTGCTTCGGCGCTGGCTTGTTAATATCTGTCTCTCCCACAAGCAGAGAAGACGGATGGGAACAGGACTCTTATGTGCCCTGATGGCCATTCCCACAGCCGCCACCCGATCTGGAACACAGCAGGTGCTCAGACCACCTTTGTGGGAACGAACGCCACAGACCTCATGGCCACCGTCCTGGAGAAGGGGCCTATGAGGCGGCTTGGACATGCACACTGCAGGTGACACCTATTCCAGTGCCGTAGGAGATTCATAAACTCGAGCACACGTGAGAAACAATGCCTTCATCACCACTTCATGTCTTTCGTCAGAAGCTTCGCAAAATGGAAATGAGGGTGTCCTCCCTGCTGAAGAAGACTTCACCACCTTTTCCACTGCCTAAGGGATTTATGGAAATGCACCCCCTCCTGCTTTTCCTCCCCCAGGCTGGCCCCATTCACTTCATGTCTGGCTTTGCACACGGCTCTGCTGTCACATCCACCAGGTGACGCATGCTCATCCTTTCAGGCAGAGCTCCCCACCTTGTCCCTCAGGAGTCGCTCATTCCCACCTCCTCATCACCTAGCTCTTTGGTCCTGACTTGCTGTCACTGTATTGCTCCTATAGATAATGAATTTGTCCCCAAGGTATGAAACAGCCTTGGGTGGGGAAGCCACAAGATGCTGGTGCCAGCAGCTATCTGGGTGTGTAGACAAGATGCAGACAAGATGGCGGATGCATTGGTCATGAATGAAGGACCACTGCTCTCGATCAAAAGACAAGTCCGACTTGGATCTTGTTCTTCAAGTCGTCACATCAAAACTACCTGGAATTTTCCAACAAAACTGCTCTTATTCAAAAGTTAAATTATTGAGAATCCTTTCATAAACATCCTTCCCTGTCCTTTTTTGCCAGTTGCTTTGATTAACTTCAAGAGTGAAAGCTCTCCTCTTCAAAGTGCCATTTTGATATTTGGAAACAGTCATTTGGAATGCAATCAACCGAGAATTTTATTTTGCCACAAGTCTTTATTAAAGATCTATGCCATCGGTAATCTATAGGTCAGTCTGTGGCATGCACATGGTGTCTGTTAAATTAATATAGTTTGACCATGATTGTCTCACAGGCTCTGATCTGCTCTTAATGGACTTAGTCACTGTTTTTTCCTACAGGGACGTCAAAGGTCAGTCTCTGAACGAGAACACAAGAACCTGGTCCGTCGTAACTTTTCACAATAGGTTTAAATTAGAAATTTCTGACATAAGGCTGTTCAATGGTGAGTTATTTTTCCAAATTACCAACTGTCCAAAGGTCCAGTTGTGATAACACCCACAAGACAGGCAAAGAGACTAAACAAGGGTCATCTCCATGCTCCATCAAGGAGGATAAGCAGAGAGGCCGGATGGAACACAGGTTGGGTTCACATCTCCAAAAGAGGTGTCCACGTGGCTTTCAGGCACGTCAAGCAGAGACAGGCAGGCCTACCAACTGTCCTGAGGCCAGTGCTCTGGCCGTGACCAGCACCTTCTGCTAAAAAGCAAGAAATGAGACCTTCTCGAAGTGTTTGTGAAGAATCCCTTCCGTTACTGCAGGCGAGTGCTGCATGGCCGTGTGACGCAGAGTTCCCATTACGGGCCACAGCAGAAGTGGGAAGGTTTCAAGGTGTCAGTGCAAGGTTGCATCTGAGAACTCAAGTCCAGCGAACAGAGAAAGACAACGTTTAGAGGACAGTGGCTGAAGGCTCACGGGCTCACGAGAACTGGCACCTGACAACAGATGCTCCCCTGCAACCAGAGAGAACAAGAGCACCCCTGTCCTGGGATGCTTCCTTTTAACAGGTTTGGGCTGAGGTAACACGGGTTAGAACGCGTGTGAGCTTCAGGTGTGCAGCCCTGTGATTCTCCAGCTGTCACCACATCACGATCACCCACCGCATCCAGTTCCTCTCCATCACCACGCCACCAGGATCTTCACCCACTTCAGCCACCCCGCCCCTCCCCTCTGGTGGCCGCCAGTGCGTGGACTATGTCTAAGAGACTTTGTTCTGTTTCATTCAGTTTTCTTTGTTCGTTCCTTTCTTTCTTCCTAGTCCACCCATGAGTGCGATCCTATGTTCATTGCAACCTTACTCCAGCCAAGATCTGGACAAGCTCTGTGTCTAAGGCATCTTTTCAAAAGACAGATGTGGAGGAACCAAGTCCAGAGGCTTGATCAGACAGAAGCCAAGAGCGCGCTCTCCCTCCGTAGAGAGTTTACTAAAACTGCCCGGCCGGTTCCCAGTAGACACACTCTTTCTTTTCTTCGCCACTCTTTCTCCACTAAGACTCAAGCGTTTAACTTTCACGTTGTAGACATTTCCTAGCATCTGATCATGGTAACTGGACCACCTTTTGATTGTTGCGTTAAGAAAAGATTTTAATCACTCCATCTGAAAATCGATCCCTGTGAAGACACTGCTCACCAGCAATTGTTTATTTTCTGTAAAGGAACAAACCACTTTCCATAATAAAAGCTGAGAGCAGGGAGTATTCTGCACTCCCTAGAGGTGAGAGAGAAGGAGGGTCACTTTCATGTTCTCAGTCTTTATCTCCTACCTAGCATCCCTCTCCATTATTTATCTATTTTCAAATGTAATTAATAGTTCTGGTAATAATGCATAATTTCTAGAAAAGGCAGTCTGAATGTTGATAATAGGTATTGTAATATTTATGAAGCTCAAAGTTTTTCTCTAAATAGAGAAAATCAAAAATGATCACCAGATCTAACATTGCATTGGAAACCAATGAATAATGAAACTACTCAAGGAAGATGGGACCCCCTCAGGGACACCTCTGGACATGTGGCTCTCTAAAAGGAAAAACCACTTTGCTTGGACCTCAGAAGCAGTAGCACTGATGATCACATTCTCGAAACACATCGAGCAAAGCTTGCATAGCTGGTGACTATCGCCTCCACCTGTCCTCCATCCTACAGTTGACCTGTGGTGGGAAGAGCGGTTACAGAACCAGCAGGGCAGGCAGGGCGGTGTGCAGTGAATTCTGACTCTCTGGGTTCCAATCTGTCTTCCATTCATCTGCTCTGTGAAACTGGTGCAAATTGCTTTGTTCCTCTGTTAGTATGGGTGTCCTAAATCCCTCTTCCAGCCTGTCGCCTGCAGAGCAAGACACCCCCACTGAAAGCAGCCACTAGACAAAGAAATGTAGGTTGACTATTAGCAGTCAGGTGGGAGCACGGGGGATGAAACGGGTGGAGAAGGTAGAACGTCAGGAGCTTCGGGACGGGGGCTGGACCTAGAAAAGCAACCCTGTGGAACTTCGGGCTGTCAAGCCCGGGGAGAAGGAGACAGCTCAAGTTCAATTACATGGCCAAGGATTTCATAGAGCATGTCTACAGAATGAAACCACAGTCGAGCTCCCTGACTGGCCAACATTTCAATGACCTGGGAAGGGGACGCATCTACCCTCCATGGAGATGGACGCTCCTAGCCTGGGACCTTCCTGGTTTCTGTCCTACGTGCCCTTTGCCTGGCTGCTGACTTGCAGCGTCTATAAGAGAGCTCTAAGAATTAAAGTACAGGACTTTCCTGAGTTCTGAAAGTTCTTTTCAGGAAAGCACGGAGCCCAAAGGGAGGGGAACCTGAATTTGCAGCCAGCCTGGCGGAAGTATGGGTGACTGGGAGATATGCAACCGGTGACAGGTGTCAGAAGCAGGCTCAGTCTCATGACTTGAGGCTGGTGGCGGTCAGTGCTATCAGGACTGAATGGATTCCCAGGAATCCGGCCGCTTGGGAGAGCTGGGAGCGGGGACATCAGCGGCCCCCCTGTACCGTGTGAGCCAGGCCCTCCCCTTCATCCACGCGGCTGCCAGAAGCCACTGCAAAGGCCGCCGGGGTGGACACGGATCCAGCACTCCCACCCCGCAGCCTCCGACGAAGCTGCAAACACGGCTCCTCACCGCAGCTCTTGCACCAGAACCTCGAAGACATGACAGCCTGGGTCACTGTCCCACCAGGACGGCCCAAGGGAAGGCTGGCTTTGCGTGACAGTTGTCTTGTACCCATGAAGTTCCATCTGTAAGCACCCACCCACACAGACCCCAACGCGGGATGCGGGTGTCCAGCCCACACTAAAAAGCAGGCAATTTCTCAGTCCCAACGCAAACTCTCAGAAGGCAGGTGGGCTCCGAACAAAGGCTCTCCCCCTGCAGCAGGGGCTCTGCGCGGCCCCCCACCCCCTGCAGGGCAGACAGAAGGCGAAGGCGGCAGCCGCAGCCTCGCGCGGAGCTGATTTCAGATGCGTTGCAGGTGCTCAGGCCTTGTTTTTCTGAACAGGATCAAATCCTAAGATTTTAAACCCAAACTCTCCAAGAGTGCAGCCACGAGACTTTCAAGGACAAAATGATTATCTCAGATCTCCAGAAACTGAGCAGGATACCAAACAGCTGCGGGAAGGGGACGGTCGTTCGCTGGGAAAGAATACAAATGTCTGGCTGACTCCGGACGGTGCTCCATGGCTGGATGCATTCCGGCCGAAACCTCTGCCTCCTGAGACAGCCGCGTGGCCCCAAATCAGTCTGTTCATGCACACGCGTGTCTTCTTACTTTTTAACATTCCACCGACTGTTCTAGCTTTTAATTGAGCTACCACGAGGGTTACACGGAAAAGTGAGAGCTGGAACCGATCACTCAAGTAACACCCAGGGCATCTTCCAAACTGCAAACCCAGTAAGGCTTGCAGACTTCTGCCTGCTGGAAAACATTCCTATCGGAGCGAGCGCGCAGAGACAGCAGTGAACCCGGCATTTCTCCAACCACACGTGCTTACGGGGTTCAGGGGCCTCCAGGCTGCAGGGGTGCCTCCTGGATAAACGAAAAAGCCCCCAGCTTCAGGGAGCTCCGGACCGTGGGGAGCAGTGCCACCAGAAGGAAGCAATAAACACAGAAATGATGTCCTTTCTTACTACTGCATCTCATTTTTGTTAGTTTTTTCCTCCCTTCCCCTTTTTTTTTCCTTTTTTCTTTTTTTGGTTTAATAAAAAAACAGGTTTAGTGCCTGTCCCGCAGCAGGATGGTCACACCCAGGGGTGAACCAAGGAAAATCGGGGCACCACCGCCTCCCCGTCCCTGCGCCCACCGCGTCTGCTCTGAGTCGAGAATTCAGACTTCAGGGCAGCCCCTCCTTCGGGGTGAGGACTTGCCACAGCGGCAGCAAAGGGTGGGCTGGGAAGTCAGACGGAAGCAGAGATGGATTTGACTCAGGCGTGCTGCACACACGCACTTCACTTGTCCCGCTAAATAGCCTGAAAGCAGGACCGACCTGTCTGCCAGCCTCGGGGATGGGGCAGGAAGGGCGTGGCCGGGGCAGGGGGCGGAGCACCTGCAGGCAAGGAGGTGAGGCTTATCTCCCTGGGCCTTCAGGGTAGTGAAAGTCAGCCTAGGTCCCGGATACTAAGAGTACAGGGATACAGCCCATCCTGCAATTATAACTGCCCCCCATTCATGTACGAAGCCCCCGCTTACTCTGTGCTAGACCCACACAACGGTGATTTTAGACTGACTCAGAATGAAATGTTTTTCTTTTAAGGATGAACTCGCATCCACTGAACAAGGATTGATGACTTGGTGTTTATTTCTTCTGTGTCTCTGTGGCCCCCACTAGGATGAGACTCTTATTTTGAGCCAGTATTTTTCCTTCGTAACACTTAGCACAACTGAAATTCATTCGGGATACCTTTGTTGAAGGTAAGGCCCTCCTGGGAACTGAGATGGCTGTTGACACCTGCAGCCCATTTCCTAGGCTGGAACACAGTTCTCCCTCCCTGTCACCCCGCAAATGCGGACAATGTGTGGCCTTGGTCGGGGTCGAAAGGGAGAAAGGCCTTTGCACCTGCTGCCGCCCTCCTAGAAGTTCATCCACAGAGTATCTGGCCCTCAGGTATGTCTTTCGGGGCCCTGGAGGCCTTGCAAACATCCATATCAGATAGCTGATTAAATGCAATTCAGCATTAGGCAAGTGTCTACAATAGCAGTGCATGTGTATATTTATGGAACCCTAAAACGCTCACAACATATTACTAAGTGGAATAATAAGTGATAAATAATGTCCACACTTCCATTTCTAGGAGAAAAAATACTTTACCTATAGAGAAAAGTGACAGCACTTGCAATACAATATTAGCAATGGTCATCCCTGGTTGTGAGATTATGGGTAATTTTCTCTCTTTGCTTCTCTGTAGTGTGATTTTTTTTTCTACAATACACGTGGAGTACTTATATAATAAAAGGGGAACCTAAAGGTTTTTTAGAAACGATGTAGCTATAAGCATGGGTGCCAATGCAGGCACTGACCACATGGAGATAAAGCAAGGAGCTAGAGAAAAGCCAGAAGTTGAGAGATGTGAAGATGCAGAAATGAAGATGCAGACGCAGAGGAGGATGCAGAGATACAGGGACACAGGGAGCAGACACTGATAGGGGAAACACAGACCCATAGATGGAGAAGGATGCTTGCTGAAACTCCCTAGCACCACATCACATGCTGATCTCCTCGTTCCCTGTCAGTGCACCCAATATCCACGTCTCTGAACCCCAGAAGCCCTGAAAGCTCAGCAAACTAAGCAGGTCTGGCCAACCCCACCTCAAAGATCAGAGACAGAAATTCCATTCTGTTCAGTGTCTCACGGCTGGGAGGTGGGTCCGTCACTCTCTCTACACACAACTGTCCCCAAGTCATGGGTTCCTTCTCTTTTCCTAACATCAGCTGATCCCTTTAAGTTTTTCAGCTCTGACAGCTCCTGACTTCAGAGACACACGTCTTCCCGACGCCCTTTGCTGTAACCGATGCTCAGCACTGCGTGAGTCCCGGAACTGCCAGCCTCGACCTGACTCTCAGACCCCACCGTGACGTGGCTTCAGACGGGAGCCACCTGAGCTCCTCACAATCCTCTTACCGCAGAGCTACCGCGTATCAATCATGGACTTTAACAGGGAAAACAAAATAACTCAGTTTCCAAAAATAGCTCATCAAAAAGAAGAGAAGAGAAGGAATTGACCTCCAAGGGACCAAAGGACCCTCCCAGGCTTCCTGTCTTCTCCTGCTGTAGGAGACAATGTCTTTTTCCCACTTGGGACAGCAAACATCGCCCCTGCACTCATGACACCCCTGTGTGTCTGCACGCATGTTTGGGGGCAGAGCTGAGCCTGCACGCCCAGCTTCTGAACGAGCCTGGTCTTCTGCAAGGGAAAAGCAACTATGGCTGATGATATGAGGGAGCCACCGAGGTAAAAACGGGGGCTCCCGGGACACAGACTGGGGGCTACATTAGGATTAGCGACTGTTGCCTCGGTAAACAGAACCTCAGGTGCTCAAGAAAGGCCACATGGCCTGAGCATCAATGCATGAAAATTGCGGACCTGACCTTGAGCATCACGATGCCAGAGCACCTGAGCGAGGTGCCCCAACTGGACACACCGGCTGTAAAGAGGGGACCCTGCTTCTCCAGATAAGTGTGACATAGCTCTGAGCTGTCACTTCCCTGCACATAGGATCTGTGCATCCAAGGAGTCAACAGCCTTGGCTGACAGGGCAAATCACTTCTGTGCACTTTTAACTGGTCTGTAGACGTATGTCGGACCCTCGCCTGGTGTGATCGAGGCAGCTGGCCGCCCCAGCACCGGATATGGGCCTAGTATCATCACTGAGTAAATAAGACCCTGTAACTGCTCCTTGGAACAATTATAAGGATAGCTCATGTGCACAGTGGCTAGAAACAAATCCCCTTCATTTCTTTTTTGTCTCCTTTTGGGGATGGGAAGCTTCTAGTCCCCTGATGTCAGGGGAAGCCATATGGCACATTCTGGCCACTCTGCTTTGCTTGCAGACCAGAGCAAAAACCCAGCCAACAGCGGGTTTATGATGCTTTGTGTTTTCGCCCCCAGTCACGATGAAAGGGAGGCGTTGGTTCCAGATGCTGCAGTGATGCGGGGGCCTGGACTATGAGGGGCTGGCGCTGCAGCCTGGGTCCTGAGTCACTCCTGGGGGTTGTGCCTTTGCCAGCCCACCCTTGACATACAGGAGTTTTGTTTCAGGGAGAAACTGAGACTGCGGAAGCAGTTCGTTATCGCAACATAACCTAACTTAGCCTGACTGTGTGTCTCTCCTGTTCCTCCAGAAGATGCACGGTCATCTCTTAAAGCAGAAAGAAGACCCCACCCTCTGTGTTTGTGTGGCCAGGTAAAGACACACCAGAAGAGTCGAAGTAGCATTTTCAGAAAGGGTCAACATTTCTGTATGATAGAGGAGATTGCAAATTTCATATACATTTTCTAGTAAAACATGAGGAACCTCAGCCTCGCAGAAAGACTCACTCTGCTTTGCAGGCATAAATTTTAGCAGCTAAGTTACGTCTGGTCTTAGGACTCTTTCTCTAAAATTAGCTTCAGGTTATTAAGGGAGACTCTGGATGGGAAAGAAGGCCTCTTTGGGCCCCTCTGCCAATGTGCATTCTTTTCAGCCTGGCATGGCCAGCAGGGACCACCTCAGGCTTAGGAGTCCCAGAAGCCCTTCAATTGTCAGACGCTCCAGGAATTTGCTCTTTTTGGTGACAAAGTGAAGTTTCCAGGGGGCAGCTAAAAACTCTATAGTGAGAGAGAATCTGGGAAGGGGAATGGTGCCCCACCAGCCTGGTGTCCTGGTCCTTTCCCAGCTTTACTGGGACACTGAAAGTCCCACATCCTTAAAACCCTTCATTCCAAGTGAACAGGAGCCTCCAGTCACTTGGTAATCAGGGAGGATAGGGATCGATGAGCAGTAACCCACGCTGATGTGAAATGTTAAGAGCAAGACATGGATGTGCCCTTTGTCAGCGCAGCCCAGGACAACATACCACAACTGGGGTGACTCAGACAGAAACTGCTTTTCCTCAGAGTCTGAAGACTGGAAATCTGAGATCAGGGTGCCAGCACAGGTGGGTTCTGCTGAGACTGCCTTTCCGGTTTGTAAATGGCCGTCCTCTCGCAATGTCTCTCGTTTCCTGTTCCAGAAGGTCCTCGATCCTATCAGATTAGAATCCTAGCTGCATGGCTGCATTTCATGCTCATGACCACCTAAGAGCCCTTCCCCAAACGCAGTCATGTTGGGAATTAGGACTTCAGCACAGGGGTTGAGGGGAACACCATTCAGTTCAGAACATGAACTCAGAAGCCTCTGTCCATCCATCCCTTCAGCCATCCCAGTCTGTGCAGAGAGCCGGCAGTGCAGCTCAGCAGATTTGTCTCTGATGCAATGGGAGGTGGATCTGCAGAAGCCTGGCATTCTTTGCTGCTTGGCTCATAACACTTGAGAACTTCAGTTCTGATACGAAAGTAAACTGATGTAGTGCTTCTCAGACTTAATTGTGCTTATGAATTACCTAAATATCTTGTTAAAATGCAAATACTGATTCAGTGAGTCTGAGTTGGAGACTGTGAGTTCATAATTCTGCCACCGTCCTGATGACACTGAGCCCGCTGCTCTAGCAGCTGCAGGAAGAGAGCCCCCCACAAGCTCGGCGCTCCCCGCGAAAGCTCTTAAAGCTCTCTTTCCCGTTACCTGCACCTATGATCCGTAAGATAAGCAAATAAATGAACAAAAAAAGCAAATAAACAGACAAAATTGAGAAGGCAAGGGTTGAACATTTTAAAATGCCAACTATTAATCCCCACAACCATGCTGACGGAGCTTTGATGAGCCTTCTCTGTAGTTAATCTCACTGCTTCAATCACAATAAATACCTGTTGACACAGAGGTCCTCTCCACATGTACTTTAGGTTTAGAATTGACATGCAAGTAGAATTGGCTATAATCTAAGTGGAAAAGAAAAACCCAAGAAAAAAGCAAAGTTATTCAATGATAAAAGTATGCTTATATCTCACATTACTTTAACATGCTAATCATGTCTTTCAAATGCACAAAACCTACCCATAATTAAGTGTGTGTGAACATGTGTGTGTGTACAGGTACATGTGTGTCTGTGGGAGTGTGGGGTACATGTGTGACTTGCATACACGTGTGGGTGTGCACATGACCCTGTGTGAGTGTCTACATGTGTGCTGCACACGTGTGAGTATGTGCACCTGTACCAGTGTGTACAAGTGTGTGCGTGTGTGACATGTCTGTGTGTGAGTGTGTGAACATCTGTGTACAGGTATGTGTGTGAATGGGTGCATTTTTCAGTAGGTACATGTGTTTGAGTGTGTGTGTACAGGTGTGAGCGTGTGTACAGGTACATGGGTGTACAGGTGTGTGTCTTGTGTGCAGGTGTGTGTGTGCATGTGAGTGTGGTGCCGGGAGGAGGCAGACAGAACATGGACGTCAAGGACAGACCGAACTGCACAGCAGGAAGCAGGGCTCTGCTTTCCTCTGGGTGCCGTTTGGAGAAAAAGACTGTATTTACTACTTCACCCATCCTTCAGCAGATAGGGCCTGAATTCCAATGACAATATGTTAACAAGAGAAAGACAAGACAAACAGAGAGGAAACCTGTTAGTTTTTGTTTTGTTTGTAAGAGAATCACCCTAATTCATTTCAGTTTTCCTACCTGAGGGTAGGAAAGGATGTCCCTCATCAGCTGAGAGTTTCCTTCAAGGAATAGTCATGTGTCCACCGCGGAGGTGCTGATAAGTTTGCCAGGTCAAGTACAATATGGATCTGCAAGCACAGCAAGCGCTGCAGGAGTGATCCTGTGTTGTTTTTTAACTCTACACTATTTTATATTAGTGCTGGTGTTTCTTACAATTCCATCCATGCATTCAAAATAAATTTAAATTTGAGATAATAAAATCTCAGGCAGACCAGTGTTTGAAGAAATGCATCATGGCTGTTCCCCTGGTCCTGGGACAAGAACCTGGGTCGTTGGAGGGTGTGTGGGCTGTGCTCAGGTGGAGGCAGCGTACCTAACTGCCACTCCACAGGGCGTGCCGGTCCACGAAATTTAGAATAAGTAATAGACAACTAAAAGCTACAATATGGCTAAATGACAGTAACACTTAAGTTAAAACATTATACAGACTTGACTAAAAGTTGCCATCCACTCATGATAAAAATGCTTGCAAATACAAATAAAAGGTCATCCCATGCCCTTTGAATTAGCATGGCTCAGCCAGGATGTCAGGTCCATGGTGGTGAGAGTCACTGAACTTCTCAGATTTGAGTGATGGCTACTAATTTGTAGTGATGTTAACCATAAGGCAGACATCTTCCTTTTCACTCTTATGGACTCACTGATTCATTTACATCAGTATGCACTTGTGCATCCATCTTTATTCAGTAGATTGTCATCTGTTCTCCTTTTTATTTTGATTCTCAGACTACCCCAAATTTGATCCTTGAGACTGGATTTGTATGTTTTTAACATGGTCCTAAGGTTTCTTTGAACATTCCTTTATGTTTTAGCAAAAGCATGATGTTTGGGGTTCATCCCTCACATTCCTTGCCCCCCTTGCAGAGCAGCACAGATTAGTGAAGTTAATATACATTTAGATAAAGTATTCAGTTGGAAGATCAGAGAAAGATCACGAAAATGATCACAGAAGATCGGTGGCCTGTGGGACAATCTAAAGTGGTAGAACCCACAGGAAATGAGAGTCTCAGGAAAAAGAAGATCATATCTAAATGACGGTAAAAAAAATTCCCAAGATTTGGTTAATATGGCCAACTTAACAAATTCAAGAAGGCCAGAAACCCTCGTGTACTGTAAATATGAAGAAACTCATACCTAGTATGATTTTAATTTCTACATCCTGGTTACACCGGTTAAGACCAGAAGTCTGAGAAAAATAGTGAAGGCAGACAGAACAAAGCAGAGATGAGTACATGGAGGCAGTCTAACAATGCCAAATAGTCACCTTCTCATCAGAAACAGTGGAGGTGAGAGGAAAGGAGACGAATCTTTAAAGAACCAGGAAACAAATAAGTCGGTAAACCCAGAATTGTATATCCAGGAGAAATATCCTTCACAGAGGAAGGTAACATAAGGCAAACCCAAACAAGTATGCCATCACCATCCGATCTATTCCACCATTGTCAAGAAAGGGTTTATGGACTGAAAATGTCAAACAGCTATATTTAAAGAGAGGAATAAAGCACACTGGACAGAGTAAATGTGTGGTTAAATATAAAAGATTGCGACTTGTATTTTTTCAAATACATATACCCATTTAAAGGAAGAATGATATCATTTTGGGGGGAGGGGGGTTAATAACACTGGTAGGCAAAAAGGATGAGAGTATTAAACAAAACTATATTGCTGAAAGCTTCTTGTATTGAACAGAAGTGGTAGAGTTTTCATTTTAAATTGACTATACCATGTTAAGTAACTTTAGATATCCCCAGAACAATTACTAAAAATAGGACGAGTACAAATAATCAAAAGGACAGTCCTGGAATTTAAATGGAATAGTACAAGAACCAGTGACAACAGAGGGAAACTGAAAATTCAACAGAGAGGAAGAACTACAAAACAGCATTAAAAATAAAGGACAAATAGAAAATAAGAATCAAACAACAAAGCTAATTTCTACTACATCAATAACTACACTAAATGTAAATGGACTCAACACTCAAAAGAATACTCTCATCAGATTAGATTTAAGGAAACCCTCTTTAAAATGCAAAAACCCAACATGTAAGAAATAATGAGAGAAAAGAATATATACAAGTAAATACAGAAGCGCAGGAAAAGCCAGAGTGACTATATTAATATCAAAAAAGTCTATTTCAAGACATGGTATGTTACCAGAAGTAAAAGGGATACTTACTTCCTCATGAAAACAGCAAGACATCAGGAAGATATGGAATCATAAGTGTGTATGACCAATAGCAGACCTTCAAACAAATAAGCAAAAATGACACAACACACAAAAAGTTAGCAGCTACTATGAACAGCACCATCGGCCAGGGTGACCTAATGACTCATATGGAACTGTGTCCCCAACACTGCAGAACACACATACTTCTCAAGTGCACCAAAATCATTCCCCAAGACAGACCACCTCTGAGGCATCAAACAAATCACAAGGCATTTCAACTTTTGAAATAGTGTGGAAATCTATTTTCTGACAACAGTACAAGAAATTAGGAATCAGTAACAGTAACGTATCTGTGAACACCCGAGAGCTTCGGACATTAAACAGCTCACTTCCAAATGATTCTTGGGCTAAAGAAGATACCATAAGAGAATTCCGAATGAATGTTGAAAGTCTACTTTGTTGGCATTTCCCACCATCTCTATGCTAAAACGGCATTTTATTTGGAAAAAACATCATTTTGATTCCTCTGTCTCTACAGGAAATAATAACTTTCCATATGCTGCCTGGCTAGCATCACATGCTTAGCAGAATTTTCTGTGATTGTGGGATTCTTAAAATTAAAAATGCTTCAAGTAAAAGTATAGATGAGAAGAGTGCTTGCATTTACTTCTCTAGCTCAACGGTCAGCAACTGGTCATTTCACTGTCCTGGGTCTCATTTTTTGTATCTCAAGAGCCAAAACACCATTTTTTGAGTGAAGAGACCAAATGTAACCAAAGGGAAAGTGTTTTAAATAGTCACAAACTCAAGTATTATTTACCTTGCAATGAAAAATAACAGGGGGAGGTTTAAGTGGATGGTAACCTCTGGGTTATTAGGCCTCTTTGGGAAATCTTGACTGAGCAGTTTTGGTTTGTCAGAATCTGGCTAGCAACTGAATCCAGAGGAAATTTTTTTCTTTATTTTCTTTGTTTTGGCACTTAGTTACTTATTTAGGAACGCTACTTTGGAAGGTGTCTTAACTGCATATATTCTGCTATGATTCTTAACCTTTCCTTTGCATAATTTACCATCCTTTCAGAATCACCCCCTGGAAAAGCAATTTCCCCACTTCTATTTTGGGGGTGAGTTTAGGGTTCTTTGGGAATAGCAACATTCTTTCTCCACCGCTCCCCACATTACCACCAGCAGTCAAATACCTGTAATTCAGTTCAGTAGAGTCCCTCTTATTCACACACATCGATTATTCCTTTAAAAATAAAATAATTTCCACACCAAGTCTTTCATCTGTTGATCTCAGCACTTCAGAAACTAATTAATCTCCACAATATGCACGGATCAGCACTATCCCTTTTGTTTTCAGATGAGCAAACAAACACTATGAAATTAAGCAGATTGCTCAAGGTCAAACATCTAGTCGACATCTGAGTCCAATTTGAACCCAGAATCTGCCATTTTTGAGGCTAGGGGTGGAGACACAGGATGGAACTCACAGGAGCCGTCGAGGGCCCTGGAGATGCAGTCACATGTCTGCAGGTCATGGTGTCTCAAGTGCTGGTAAACAGCAGTGACACTTAAGGACAGTCTGACACCGTTTCCAATATGACGCTGATTCTCAAGTTTCCGGCTGGAAACATCGCAGGCTACTTCCGTGGCTTTTCTTCCTGCCCCCCATCAGGTGACCCTCACTCCCGACTTGTCTGGACCCGGCCAGTGAGCCAGTCCCCTTTCACTCCCAACAGTAACCCGGGGAACTCGTGGCCACCCTACCGCACAACGTCAGGACCAACACCAGCTCCAGGCAGTCAATCGTGTCCTTCTTCAAACTCACAGCCCAGGAGCGAGGACAGACTTGTGTGTCCAAGGGAACAGTGGGCCGTGGCTGAGTGGGACGGTAGGAAAGCAAAAGATGGAAGGAAGCAAAGAGAGGCTGGCAGAATGGATGAATTCTGAGAAAGGGGAGATTACTCAATATTGAAGGGAGCCAAGAAGGAGGAGGGGCTTTGGATGGGTCGTCCAGGGCATGGACGTGTGGAGACGAGTGCTAAACACGGACAAAGAGCTCCTGTTCAGGCGGCACTGAATGAGCTGAGCAGTCCCTTTTCCAGGGAACGGGGCCGGCGCACCCACAAAGCCCAGGCTGATCCATGGACTCCAGCCTTCCCTGCAGACCTAGCATCATGAACCCTACCCATGCGCGTCTGCAGAAGATATGGGGGCTGACCCTGATCATCTCACCTCCCAGAATTAACTGTCAATGAATTTCTCAAAACTCTGGGAACCGGATACTAGGAACCATTTCATATGATGCAGAAAAATGAAATAAAATGACACCTTCTGCATCTACTTCTACTAGGGTAATGGTTATGCCAGCTCCACACTGCCTTCAGCTCAAAAATCCAGCTGTCCTTAGGACCTCCCAAACACAAATTCAGTGCAGGTGAGGCAGATGCTCAGTTTACTCTCGTGTCCCTGGCTGGTGGTGCCCGGCCTGCTGCCCCACATCCCTTCAAGACCAAGACCAGCGCGGCCCACCTGATGGCAGGTTTCTGGAAACTTCAGTCCATTGTTCCTCCATGGCAGAAGCGGGTGAGTCAAACCGTTTATCCCTAGTCTGGTGTTTCATCTGATAACAATATGCCCATGAAGTGCAACTTCAATTGTGCATATGTTTACCAAAGTCTAAACGATAATAATTTATTATTCAATTTTCCTATCAATTTGAGAGATGTATTTTTTTTAATCCCTTCAAAGGATGGAAGGAGTTTAACATACTGCTTGGTTCTCAAGGTCCCCATCTGTCATGGCCCCAAGTGTTTATGGAACAGTATCTACTGAATCACTGTCCACATCCCACGAGGCGGGCTCCCCAGGGATCACCCCGCATCCCACGGGGCAGCGGCTCCTTAGGGCCTCACTTCACGTTCAAACGCGTGAACTCAGTTCCGACAGGCACGACTCTCCAGGAAAAGGCTGCTTTGGCCCCCACGTGAGAAGAGTCTCTGAGACGACAATTCGGGGTAAGCTGTCCTCATGTGCCCCCAGGACTGGGCAGGCCCGTGGAGCAAACCTGAACGTGACAACAGAAGGGAACGTCCAGGAGGAGTGAAGTCCTCAGGTCTTCTGTTGTCCAGCCCCGAGGCCTGAGCTCCTGCCCTTCTGACAGCACCGCGCCCACTGCCCAGAAGGGCCAGGACCTCTGAGAACCTGCACGCCTTCCCCTGAAGGACCACCCGCTGCCCGGCTGGGCGGCAGCTGTGCGCCCGGAGACGGGGCGGCCCTGTTTGCCCGGCTTTCTCCTGGGTCTCCCCGTCCCGCCGTGCCCACTGTCCGGTCCATGAGTCAGCGCTGCCCCACGACCCCACAGTTTCCCGGGTTCCCACCTCCCATCCTGGCATGATCTTCTCCCGGGGACGACGAGGGCCTTGCCTTCCTCTCCTGCTCCCTTCATGCCGCGCATTCAGAGCAGGCAGAGGGAGCTTGACACCCGGCCAGTGGGATCGCCATTCGCCTGCGCTCCAGACAGTGGGCACCCTCCAGGGCCTCAGATGAAAAGGAAGCTCCTGCGGGCCTGCAAACCCCGCTGCAGCAGTTTCTGACCAGGGGAGATGTCACCGTGCCGGAGGGGGTGTGTGGCAGCGTCTGGGAATGATTTCGGTGGTCACAGCTGGTGGGTCCGGTGGGTGGGTCAGGGACGCACAGCCTTCCACGCGTGGGACGCCCCCAGCAGACACTCTCCAGCCTCCCAGCGCTGAGGGACAGAATGTTCCGGAGGTACCTCAATGTCCCAGTTGCCTCTCCGACTTCACGTCACCCTGGTGTCCCACGCAGCCCCCCCAAGCCAACCACACTGTCCCTTTCCTGGCTCCTGTCTCCCGCAAGGCGGTCTCCCGTCCAGGACCACAGCTGCCGTTCTCAGCAGGCTTCCTCCGCAGAGGTACGCACAGCCCCTCGTCTCATACAGATTTCAGCTTTGAGACGGTTTCTTGGTAAAAAGTCACCCCAGCTGCCTGCACCATCAGACCCACTCATGGGAATCCATCGTTTAATTTCATTTACATCACAATTTCAATTATCACATGTGATTTATTTGGGGCACCCACTGAACTATAAATTTCAAGAGGGTAGAGACCTTCCTTTTGCTGTTTGTTTTCTTTTTCATTCCTGGAGAGGAACCCAGCTTCGACCATATTCGAGTCACTCAATGTCTTTTTAAAATCTGAGTTGGTGCATTGATACATAATTTGCTCAAAGTAAAAGACCGGGCACCCACACTCAGGTCAATATTATTACACCTCCACGTGGGGCACAAAAGGGGAGGCTCTGATTCTCCAGGCACCTGCAAGGGAGGACAATCAGTAAACAGCAGCTTTCATGACTGAATAGAAAGACGTGGGTTTGTGGACATGACTCTTCTAAGGCATGAGCTTCACCAGAAAGGAACAGACGCAGGCGTGCACCCAAGGGTGACCGTGGGCCTCTGCGGGGGGCCGCTTGGAGGGCAGCAAAGCAGGCATGGTCAGCAGGGGGTCCGGAGCTTAGCCCCGAAGCATTTTGTTTGTCCATCCAAGAGGGTTACGAGTCATCTGTCGGCGGAGTGTCTCCAGCCTTATTGCATTTCTGCCTGCGTGGCAGGGGGGCACATCACCCGAAGAGGTGCTCTCCCAGGACCCCAAGGCTGGTGAAGACAGCATCAATTTTTATTATGGGCCTTACTCAGCCGCAGGCTGATTTCTCCCGGGTGCAGCCCCGGTCGCAGAGAACCCCTGCCTCCCGGCTCACGCATGTCCGCGTGGCTGAAATCAGAGCTGAATTTCTGAGCAGGGTGGCTCTGTCTGGGCTCGGGGAGGAGTCCAGAGAAAAACCCATCTCCTGTTTATGCTCGTCCTTCCCTTGTAAATGTCTCTGAAGACGCCACCCGCACACCGGAGCCCGGAGAGAAGATTCCGAGATCAAAACATCACAGGTTCTCAGAAGAGTAATTGGACTAAGTGGTCCTTCATTCTAAAGTTATGGGAATCAAGCCACAGAGGGGATGGAAGTGAAGAAATCTAATATTTCAAAGCCAGGAGACTGGCTTTCATGATGATAAACTTAATGATCTCATTTCCTGAGCACTAGCAAGAGAAAAAAAATCAACAACAACAAAAACCAAGATGGGTTCAATGACTGAAGAAGTCTTTTCAACCCCAGGCAGAAGCGAGGTGTTGACAGTGGTGTTGTCTGCCAGGAGCTCAGGACACCATTTCTACAGGGTCAGGCTCCAAGTTCGGGGGCCCCAGCTGCAGTTTCCTTTCCCCTGCAGCACCCTGGTCGCACACAGTAAAGTGCAAACCAAGCTGGCTTCAGGGGGAAAACGCATGGAGATGCAGTGGCTCAGGCAGGAGAAGAGCTCACAGCCTAGAGGAACGAGGCTTGGCTGGTCCAGGGGGTTCCTGAAGGATGTCACTGGGCGCGCCGTCCTCCCCGGGTCACGGTCCTGCTCCCCCAAGCTCTCTGAGGATGAGGGTTTCGGTCTCAGGTCCGCAGGGCGCCCGGTCGGCTGCAAGCAACTTCAGACCTATATCCTCGCAAGTTCAAGTCAACTTTCTAACACTGATGTAGCTTTGATTTACAAATGATGTCCACTTAGACGTGGAGGCTCACTGTCCATCAGTTATAGAGCTGCTCCACATTCCCAGCAGTCCTCCCCCACGGCCAGTGGACCCACCGTCCCTCTGCTCCCAACCCACTCCTTCCCCGCTGGTCACCTCCGCTCTGTTGTCAGAATCCAGGAGCTCGTGTTTGTCTTGTCTGTTTGCTTTGTCTGTATCCCACCTAAGAGTGACTTCATCTGGCATCTGTCTTTCTCCTTCTGACCAAGTCAGTGTCTGAAAAACCCCCAGAGGGCACATCTCCGGTTGCAGTGGGCACACAAGCTCAGCCCCCAGGCCCCTAAAGGGTAGGCTTCCGTTGTGTGGCTGCTCAGCCCGAAGTCATGTGTTCAGATGCTGCCTCTCTCCACAGACCAGAGGGAGAGTCCACCAGCAGTCACCAGCACAGGTGAGGGCATCCCTGGAGGGAAAGTGGGTGCCCTTACACCCTTGCGGGGGGCGCGTCCTGGCTGCAGAGCCGATAGGTGTCCCCCCCACCAGCAAACATAACCTGAGGGATGCAGGGAGGGGACAAAGCCAATCTCAGGCAGCCTACAGCAGCCGAGTGATGCCCAACACCGTCTGCCTCCCACGACCTTGAGCTGGTGCCATGTTGGTTGCCACACACGGACTGATCGTCCCCAGCATCTCGGACTGATGCTGATGTTCACGGCTTCATGCTGCAGCCTTCTCTCTTCCCAAGGTCCTTCTTCATCAAGTCCTCTCGCATCTACGCGGGGTCTTCCCTACACACACAACCTGCATGTGCCACCCAAGCCCACCCCTGTAAACGGAAGTCAGGCTGCGTGGTGCCAGCAAATGCCAGAGAGGACAACAGGCACCGGTGCCGAGTGGCCACCACCGCGGCCCCGACAGGGAAGGCTCTGAACTTCCTTCATCCCTTTGAAAAGGAGGGACGTGGATCCTCACAGGACATGACGACAAAGGCTGTAACCGAAAGCCAGTGGCTGAGCTTATGGGAACCCGTTCTCCAGACCAGGGTTCAGCCTTCAGAATCACTAACCCAAGAAGGTTCCACCAGCCTCCCTCATGTCCCGTTGCACTTCAGATAAAGACTGAATCCACCCCAAAACAGAGCCCTGCGCCCCATAAGGTCCCTGTGTGATTCCGAAGCCGCATCTCTGCAAACTTCCACCGCCCGGCCCCGCTCTCCGCCCTTCGGTCACCAGCTCTATTCTGCAGGTCTTCCAGCAACCCAAGCTCCTTCTAGCTTTGCCACCCTGTGCCCTCCTCCCTGCCCCACATGCAGCCCGTCCCTCTTCTCGGGGACACTCCCAGCTCCTCAGCGAGCTCTGCCACTTCCCTACGAAAGACCTGGCCCCGAGTGTCTATCCCACAAGCAGCCACGGAGTCTGTCACACACTGTCTTAGGGTCCGGAATTCACTTCTTACTTCTCTTGGGTGACGCCTTGGTTCCTTTCCTGTACATGTCAGACATGCGATGACTTTAATTGTGTGCCCACTTGCTGCTGGAGCGCCCTCTGCCCACCAGGACCAGCTCCCCAGCACAGGAACCGACGTGGGGCGTCCCCACCCTTGGGACGGAGGAGACAGTCAGTGAATTTGGGCTGCACAAGCTGAGAAGGACTGGGACCACATCTTGCTTATAAACAAGAACCGGACAGGAGCTCAGGTAGGAAACCATCTCAGCCGCTGCAGAAAGGCCCACACGGTGTGGGAATTGGCCCCGTGGGTACTGGGTGGCTGGATAAAAGGCCCTGCTCTGGGGAAGCAGCAGTAGCTTTGCCCCGTGACCATGTTAGAAACAACCCCAAATCCCCACAGGAACTTGTGGGAGGCTTTCCCGCAGCCCACAAGTGCGTCTCAGCCACCCAGTAGTAGAAAGTGATGTCTAACAGCAAGGGGACCGCTGCCCCACTGGTTACTAGTAACAGGGTGTGTGGTTTCCAGTCACCGTGTATGAACAGCTTGAGTCCCCCACAATCAAGGATATAGGTGGAAGAGCATCCTCAGATTAAGGGGAAGGAGCTCAGCAAGTGAGGAGCAGACTCAGATTGGATCCCAAACCCAGGTCCTTAAGCTGGAGGCCACCCTGCCGGCCTCAGTCTATAATAAAAACGTGAAAACCGGGGCCGGCAAGCACTCTGGCTCGACGCTGTCCCCAGCCCTGGCCTCTTCAGACACTAAGTCCCTCTGATATTCAGCACTGCCCAGACACGAATGCTTCAGAGGAAATGCCAGTTCGAGAAGCTTTGGAAGAGCTGGCTGGGGGAGAATTTACAGATGGCAGGGGGAAGGGGTGCCACCCCAGACAGGCTGAGTATGACAAGCCGGGATAGAATCGCAATTTCTGGAGACAGAGCCGCTCCGGTGGGAGTTCATCAAGAGAGGCTGCTGTGGGCTAGCCACCAGCAAAGGGCTGAGAGCACCCCTGTACTAGGTAGGAAACAGTGGGCTCTATCACATCATAAAACACAGCCCAGCCCGCTGCCTGGGTCTTTCAGGAAA
Organism: Solenodon paradoxus; assembly: GCA_004363575.1. Classification (NCBI taxonomy): domain Eukaryota; kingdom Metazoa; phylum Chordata; class Mammalia; order Eulipotyphla; family Solenodontidae; genus Solenodon; species Solenodon paradoxus. The sequence goes on along the minus strand of RJWH01005324.1, from coordinate 58,113 downwards.
ATCCCAAGCTGAGGCCAGGAAATGCAGACCCTTATAAATGTGCTCACACGTTTACAGAGGTCTGGAGGATTCGATTCTTCATTTGCTCCTTCAAAGCAAAGAATGCTGATTGCATGACCAGCCGAAGTAGACAACCTCTAAAATTCTTCTTTCTTACCCAATAAAACAGAGGAGTGACTGTGTCAGCTCCCTCTCCTCTCCCACACACACACCCACGATGAAGCCGTCAGAGAGGGAGACCTGCTCGTGGGGAGGGAAGTGAAGACAGCGCCTGTGTCGGGGCGGGGTGCTCCCGGCACCCGGGAAAATCCAGCTCAGTCGGGATGTGAGGGGCAGGAGGGGGAGAGGAAGGCAATTTTGCTGCAATATTTGTATATTATCTTTATCTTCCTCCACAAATAAGATGATGATTGGATTCAAATCACATTTCAAACAGGATTCATTGCTGAAATGTCAAAAACGAGGTAGCACTCAACTCTTGCAAAAACCTTGAAATCTGCGCCATAAAAGGCAATTTCAGCATAAAGCATGGTTAACCTTGAATAGTTAGATTAATGATCCAGCACCTTTCAACCAAGCGCCAATGAATAAACAAAACTTTACAAGCAAATTTAGCAACATCTGAGGAAAGAAAAGCAAAGCCAATCCAGAGAGATGAATGGCAGTGGAACAGAAATGTTTCAGGAAAGGAAGGAAGATCGCAGTAGGAAAAGTACTGCAGAGGATGAGAAATCGCCTTTCCCTGAAAGCCTCTGGGCCATGGAGGGTCCATTCTGCTTAAATACAACAAAGCAAAACAGACGCCCTCCCACCCCCCGACACATAGTCATGGCTTATTCTCAGACAACTACGCTTCAATCTCTGGGTGTGTCACCGCTCATTTTGGGTACTGCGTTGTCTTTCCAGAAGAGGACGGTACACTTGTCCCAACCACTTCAAGGGTGCCAGATGGAGAAGAAAGGACCTCACTGCAGAGATGGCCTCGGCACAGAAAGAAAAGACCATGCGTCCCCCAGACCACCTGGCCTCCCGCCTAGGACGGAAAAGAGTTGTCTCTGCAAATGACACTGAGTTCACAAGAGTCAGCTTGCGTGTAACTATGGCTGTGACATCCCTACCATGTGACATGTCCCTCATTCAGATTGTATTAAACCCTTACTTTTTTTCAGAAACATTTTTCATTGTAGTAATTATTCTACACATTAAAGTAACTTTCTATGTATGGGTTCCCCTTTCCTCAGATAGATGTCAGCCGACCATGCCTTCCACGTCACCACGTGTCCTTCCCCGCTGTCCAGTGCAGGGGGCTCCGCCACCACCTATTCCCCCTCCCATTCCCTGTTGGTCACCTCAGTTCTGCTGCAGATGTTTCAGCGTTGGCTGTGTTTCATCTGTTACTTTGTCTGTTCACATTGCACCTGTGAGTGAGGTCATCTGGTCTCTATTTTTCTTCTTTTGACTTGTTTCAGCATCATTCCCTCTAGATTCTTCCATGTTGATTCACGTGACTGGGTGTCATCTCTTCTCAGGGCTGTGTCGTGTTCCAGTGTAAATATGAACCACATCTTCTGTATCCATTCATCTGATGTTGAACACTTATAAAACTCTTACTTTTTAAAATATAATATTTATCGGGGTTAATCTGACCTCCAAAACAGGATAAGCCCACATGTGCAGGCTCACCATTCATCAAATACATGGCAGCCCACCCTGCCCACCACCGCATCACCAAAAGTCACCCCCATACTGTCCAGCAGGCCACACCCCAGGCTCCCACCCCATCCCCTTCCCCACGGGTGACCTCAGTCCTGCTGCCAGAGTCCAGGGATTAGCTTGATTAGTCTGTTCCTTTTCTTTCTTTTTCTTCCACCTATGAGCTCATCCAGTATTTATCTTTCTCCTTCTGACATATCTCACTGAGCATCCTCCCCTCTGGTTCCATTCATGAGATCACAAGGGACAGGATTTCATTTTCTTTCGAGAAATGTAGTGTTTCCTGGTGTGTGCAGACCACACCCTCTTTTATTCATCTGAACTCGGGCACTTAGGTCGCTTCCAGTTCCTGGCGATTGCTTGACACAACAAACCTGAGGGAGCAGACAGCTCTGCAAGGTTGTATTTTGTGGAAAACCCTGACTCTAAAGACAATGAAGACACGTCTGCTGGGGCTATTAGCCAGGACTGTGGGGAAAGCCTAGGGGTCAGCTACCAGGTGCAGGATGCAGGGCAGCCCAGGGAAGCCTTCGGGCTCCAGACCCGGACTGCTCCTGATCACACTCGGGAAGCCCTGTCTGCAGCGCAGCAGCGGCTCAAGCACTGTGCTGTCGACATTCAGACTTCCCGGGTCTAGCTCACCCCTTTCCTGCTGCAGGGAGCAGCATGCACCGAGGCCGTGAGCTGCTGTGCACCCCTTACTGAGAAGGCGTCTCCCCATTGCACGGATGAGACAATGGAGGCCCGAAGCCATGCCATTCGCTGGGGAGGGTCAGATCTAGGACACAGCGTCTGTTCATTTGACTGGCTTCTTCCGCTGCAGGATGGCCGTGCAAAGCCAACCTCCGCACCGTCCACCTGTCCTCCCAACACGTGGCATGTCTCCCAGGTCGTGCCCCCTCTCCAGGCTCTGGGACAGATGTGGCAAAACCACCGTTCCCAGGCCTCCCGTGTGCTGTCTGCTGCCACACAAGCCGCAGGCTGTCAGTGTGTATGATTTTAAATGACTGGAGAAACCAAAAGACGACGACTATTTTATGGCACGTGACCAGGAGATGCCATTCAAATCTCTTTATGGGGACTCTTTATGGGGACACAGCCACGCCTGGCCATTTGTCCACAGTCTGCGGTGCTTTCACAGACGCGGGCAGAGCTGAGTAACGCCAGACACCAAAGGCCCTGGAATGCTCACCATCTGGACTTTTACAGAAGATGAGGGCGCAGCCTGCCCTGGGGGCGCCTTCCACCCTCGTGGGATTTGCAGGGCGACCTGAGAGCCGCCCTCTGCACCTGTGTCTTCTGCAGGCCAGTGGCATCCGGATGCCAGGTGCCAGAGGAACACACGCAGGGTTCCAGATGCGGCCACTGTGGGCGATGAGGTCCTGCAGGTCCAATGCCCAAACTAGCACACAGGACCCACAGCCCCTAAGGATGGCAGAAGCGAACGGGTCCACACACAGGAACCTGCTTAGCAGAGACGTCAACCGAGGGTTTAACCTCCTATAGCGTGGGGCTGGATGCTGGATCACAGTCACCCCCCAAACCTGCACCTCCTTCTGCCATCACTCGTCCTGGGGGAGTGGTTAGTACAATCGCTCGAACTCAGCAAACTTCAAACTTTTGTCAGTTTTGACTTCTTGCTTCCCAAAAGGTCACCAAGCTCATGCCACCTCACTCTTAAACTGTCTCTGGGATCTCTCCCCTCCTCTCCAGTTCTCAGACAGCCCTGTTGTCGCTGCCTGATTTCCTTCAGGAGCTTCCCTGGCCCACCCCACTCCCCCTCTAACCTTGCAAGTGTCCTCTCTCCCATCTGCCTTCTAAAACACTTCCGCGGTGATGACGGCACAGCATTCGTCTCCAGCAAGCTGCCAGGAAGAGACTCGGCAGGACAATAACCGCTGAAATGCACTTACCAGAGGACATTCTGTTTGCTCATCAAACTGCAAAAGCTGGAAAGATCAGTACTAACCAGTGCTGGCAAGGGTCTGCGGGGAGAGGCGCTGTCCCGGTGCTGGCAGGAATGACGCCTTTGTTGTAGGCAATTTGGCAGGTTATTGAAATGCAGTCTGTTTTCTTCAGACCCAGTGTTCCTGTTTGCAGCATCTGTTTTATTTAGGGAAGTGTGTGTCTCGGCCCCCAAAGACACTTGCTCAAGGACACTGCCTCCAGCTGTGTGTGTCAGAGGAAAAGGGAAGAAAGAACCATGGAACAGGCCGAGTAGGCACTTATTCCACCCAGATTCCTCTGGACAGCCATTCATTTGGCCCCCAGACCCCCAGCTCATTGCTTCCTCTCTTCACCACCCATTGTTCACTGAGTATGAGCCCAAACCAAAGATAATGAGCTATTTTTAGTAGAATAAGGAAAATTCCGCACCACAGAGACCCATCTCCTTCTAAGCATGGGGGTCCCAACTGTGCCCTGTGCTCCCGGCAACACAACTATCATGCCTCTGCTTCCCAAGGAGAATCGAAGACCACGTTTACTATTCATTGCTCCACTTGCAAGGTTTGGAGCTCAGGAGGCACAAACACACGTCTTTAGAAGGAGTGACTTTCCTCCCCCATCTCCATATGGCTATTTAAAGCTGTCTACTGGTCTCCATCTTCAACCTCCCCCGCCTCTCAGAAGCCTCCTACTTCTGAAGAAAAAATAAATGCCAACAGAGATGCACTCTCCCCAATTGCTGCTATAAAGACTGGACTTCACTAAACTCAACTTTCTTGATTTTCCTGTTACAGTGGGGAAGGTTCCCTTCCTGCACCTGCTCTCCCTGAGGGATCTTTCTCTCTCACTTCAGGAGGCCATGTGGCTTTGCAGAGTGGGCCGATGCTTCTTGTGAGCTTTGAAGTATCTGGAGTCAGTCAAGCAAGTGGAAAGAATATTCTAGGACTAGGGAACAGACATTGCAAAGCCTCTGAATCAGTGAATAGCTTGGCTAGAAATGGGCACATATGCACACGCTCCCATGTCACCAGATGACCCCTCTGAGGGGAGGGAGCATGTGGTCTCATACTGTGATAAGTGGGGACAAGGTTTATTTTGGAAATGTTGAGTGTTGGCTCCCCTGGGAGACCCAACTGAGACTTGGATATCTGATTGACTTGGTATCTGATTGAGAAGTCACCAGAAGACTGATGACATCTACCAGACCCCCACTGGCCTTATCCCAGGGTTGAGATGCCTCAAATATCTCCACCTACAGAAGCTTTCTCTTGATCTCATGCCTAGCACTGCCTACTCTTCTGCAATCTCTCCTTCCCTTCACAAGAACACTGAACGAAATAACTTCTGCTTCATGAGCTTCCACCTGCTCTTCAAGCCCACTATCACCTGGCATCTGCCTGCCCTGGCAATTACAACATCACCCTGGCTTTCCTTGTGGCTCAATCCAATGGATATGTCCAACCCTTCCATGACTTTACCTCTGTGAAAGCTCTGAAGTGAATGACTCTTGTAAATTTCCTTCCCTTGGCATCTGTTATAGGACACTCTCCTGGCTGCCCTCTTTTCCCTCGGATCACACTCAGCTTTTTGATGCATTCTTCTTCTGCCTTCACTCCAATTCCCCCAGCATTCTCTCCAGGGAGCAATTGGCTTTCCACATTAAGACACACCAACATTGAGAGAAGGCACCATTTGAATTCTGCTGAGACAACAGGCAGTTGTGCTTGGTTCCCTGGGACAACCGACCACCCTAATCCTGACCACCTTTTGTTCTCATCCTGCCTCATTCAGGGAGGACCTCCCATCCCCTGGCTCCAAGTGCCATCCTCCCTCTGAGGACGTCTCAATCAGATACCATAAGGACATCTCAGCAGGACCTCCTACGGAGACCTGAAACTCAGCATTCCCGAATGAACTCAGCATCTTTCGCTTCAAACCTATTCTTTATTTTTGGCCACAGTCACTCCCATCCACTCAGAGACCCAGTTTGGAAACTTAGGCATCCCATTCACTCTTGGTCATCTGAACGCACAGTCATCACAAGCACTTCCCATGCAGCATGCCAAAAGCTCTCCTCGCTGTCAAATTCTCTCTTCTCTGTGGTGGCTTTCCCTTTCCAGGGCCAATCTCCCAACAAGATTAATGCTCGGGCTGTTTCATTCAGTTTGTTCATTTGCTTTGCTTCTTTATCTCCCACCTATGAATGAGATCAGTCTTTCTCTTTCCAACTTACTTCACTTAGCACCATCCCCGCAAAGTTCATCCTTGATGCCTCAGATGGCAAGATGTCACCTTTATGGTAGCTGAGCAGTATTCCATGGTATAAAGACCAGTGTTACCTCCATGAAAACATTTTGAAAGACAAAAGATGAAACTGACAGAGGCCAACCTTGTCCCCTGACCTCTATTTCTGTGCCCCCCACCCCCAGATCACTTTCACACGCCAGGAACGGCAATCTTCCCAAAGAACCATTCAAGAGATGTTTCCAAACAAGCTCATCACAGATTGCATTATGGCAGTGTGGCGATAAAGAGGATGCTCGGAGCAGGCGTGATGTAAGGGACGGCGTGGGTGGTGTCTCCAAGGGACGACTCGAGTGTTGAACTTGGGAAGGAGTCTTACACGGGGGAGGAGCATCCCAGGACTGGGACCCACTATCACTGAGTCCCCAGGGCGGTGAAGAGCTTTGTTGGAAGTGAGAGAGTGTGGACACACTGCCCTGCCGCCAGATAGCGGGAGAGGAGATGGCTGGGTGTGATCTGATACCCCTGCTGTGACAAGTGGGCACTCCAAGGCCACAGTGATGAGTCTTCATCACCCAACCTTTCTCTACAACCTTGATGGAAGCCTTTTTTTTTTCCTTCAAAGGACAGGGGTGTATGTGAATGGAGGGGAGTAGGCAAGTCTAGGAAGAGAGAGGAGTGGGAAGCATTTTAGACTTATTTTGTGGCATTCCTTGGTTGTTCTCCCTGGACCGGGATGCAGACTGTGGACGGTGCTTTGCCTGGGGGCAGGTGGCCGGAGCACACGCCACGAGAGGGCTCTGACGGAGGCACTTTCAACACGCAACGGGCAGACACCAGCAAGTGCTGCGGGAGCTTGCGACACGCCGCAGCCCTGCCCTGGCGGGTCTGGGGAGCTCTGAGCGCCACGGGGCCAGATGCAGAAGCCCGGGCTCCCTCAGAGGTGAGCGGCGAGGACGAGGGGCAGGCTGGCAGCTGTGCCGAGCGGGGGGCAGATGGGGTCAGAGGCTGCAGGGAGCTGGGGCGGTGACAAACATCTGCTCCTGGCAGCCGCGTCCCCAACAGCAGAGGCTCCGCGGCAGAGCCCGCAGCCCGATCTTGATAAATGAGCCGTCGTCTCCGACTGCAGCCAAGTACACTCCTCTTTCGACACCCTGGCCTCCGGGGAGAGGCAGGGGCCACAGGCCCCGGGTCGGGTAGCCGATGGCCTCCTTCCGGTATAAGGGACAATTAAGCACCAGGATCCGTGCACAGGGCACACCTGTGATCATGAGGCATCCAGACAAAGGGCCCCTTGTTGGGGCGCCGGGCTTCTCCAACGCAGCTGGAAGCACGGGGTGCGCGCCCCACGCCTGGGGGGCTCGTCCGGGCCCTGGGACCCGCGCCCGGGGGCTCAGTCCATTGTCTGCCCTGCCACTCCATTACCACCTCTCTATAAAATTACATTCCTGATTAAAATTTTAGTGCCAAACATTTTATATGATTACAGACAGAAAGTCAAAATTTGCATTTAAATAGACATATTAAAAACACTCTGCAGAGCACAAGGACAACCAAGCAATCTTGAGGAGTCTTTTCAGAGACAGAGAGCCCCTCTCGTGGGGAGTCTTCAGTTCTGTCAGCACAGACCCTGACCCTCCCTCAACTCCCCTCAAGGACAGGGGCCCCACATTCTGTTCAGTGCGACTCCTCACGCTCCTCGGCCAAGACCGGCCGCGGCCCAGAGCTGTGTCTCGGCCATTTACGCATCCTTTCCAGACACCTAGGGTAACTCTGCCGAGTCTCCCAAGGTCCACAGCCCCCAGACCTCAGAATGTGGCTTTATTTGTGAACAGGGTCTTTACAAATGTAATCACACTAAGGTGCGGCCAGGGTTCGGGTGGGTCCTCGCCCAGGGACAGGTGTACTTATTAGAAAACAGACTCAGACACCCGGGCGAAGGCCGTGCAGGTGTGAAGGCGCGTGCAGCGGGGCAGCTGCACCGCTGAGTCTAAGGCTGGCAAGGACGCCCGACAGCACCAGCATCTAGAAGAGGCCGGAAAAGTCTGCCTTAGAGCTGCTGGAGGGAGCATCGTCCGACCAACACTGGGTTGTTACACTCAGACTCTCCAAAGCCGCTGAAAGGAAAGTTCTGGGGGTTTATGTCCTCGAGGCAGGAGATGCTTAGTGCAGCCTTCAGACACGACTGCAGTGGCCTTGTGCCTGGACTTGCCACCTCGCCCGTGGAGAGACGTTGACTAAAGGGACACAGAGAGAAGGAAGACAATGTGAAAAGACAGGGAGAAGGTGACGTGTCAGAGGCAGGTCCCGTACTGCAGCTGCAAGTCCAGGACGGCCAGGGCTTCCGGCCACCCCCCACCCTAAGCTGACAGAGGCCAGAGAGCACCCACCCTCGACCTTCTCAGAAAGCACAGCAGATGACACCTTGATAAGAGGTTTCTGGCCACCAGAAAGAGAGGCTGCATTTCTCTTGTCTCGGCCAATGTGTGGGACACCACTGGAGCAGCCCCAGGGCACCAGCATGCCTGTCCAGGGCGCCAGGCCACGTGCTCTGGACGTACAGTGACCACAAAGGACAGAGCTACTGCTCTGGTGGAATGTGGAGTCGAGCGGGGGAGAAACCACGCACAGAATCACAGAAATCAAAGCAGAACGGCAGCCGGATACAGGTGCAAGAGAGATCATCTGCAGATTTCTCATGGATGGGCTTGGGCAGCTCAGAGAAGTGGGGTCAATGAGCCCCAAAGGGGAGATGGAGTCGCATTCAGCCCGGGAAGGATGGACCCGGGGAGGACAATCCTCACCTGAAGTCTACCTGCTCCTCCCGACCACTGGAAGGCTCAAGTGGCCTCTGCCCTTGGATCCTGCCCAGCAGGGGCCACGTTCTCACCTTTAGTTGGGGGATGGAGTGACAAAGGGCAAGAAGGCTCTGTTTGTCATGGATGCCCTTGGTGTTGAGCTTCTGGAAACCTCGGGGCACTCATCTGGCCCTGCCACAGACCAGAGACACGGCACCTTGAGTTCATCCAGCCTCCTGAGGTGAGCCTGGGGGTTTGCACCTGGAGGAAGAGGTAGCCAGGGCGGGCGATGGCCCAGGGGCTTCCCAGTCTGTTGTGAGCCTACCCAGCACAGTGAAGAGGCAGGGAGAGTGTGGGGGTCTTTCCTGCAGCAGCTGGGCACCTTCTCCCTGTCTGCAGCTGACCATCTGCCCAAAGACATCTGAGAAACTGCACAGGTCTCAGCTCAGGCTGTGCCCAGAGCTGCACGGATGTGTTCACTTCCTCGGTGGACCTGTGTCCTTGGGCTCATGGTGAAGGAGAAACCAACGGGGAGCGCGGATGCGCCCACGGCGGCTAAACAAGGCACAGGAAAGCTCTGGAGACCGACGTGGAAAATTCCTGGGGACGCCATCTGGGAACTTCTAGAAAACTCCCAATTTCCTTCAGTGTTTTGGGAAGAGACCACAAAACGCCTCTTTCTCCCCTGGAAGAAATGATTCCAGGTCCTCCTGCGTCCACCCCGCAGCCGGTCAAGGCTTAGCCTTTGGGCCTGAGAAGGTTTGCGGGAGGGAAGGTGGAAAAGCAGCAGACAGGAACCGAAGGCAGAGCTCAGAGCTCAGTTTTATTCTGGGGGCTGTTTTCACACTTCCTCAGGAGAGAATGGATTTTTAAAAGCGCCAGTTGCTAAGAGGAACCCCAGCTCTTCAGACGGATAAGATAAATCTTGACAGTCTAAGAAATCTTTATTTCACTCAGAAGTTATTTGTTCCCATCTCATGCTCACAGATTAAGAATAAAAATTGATTTGACTTCAAAGGAAGATGTTTTGGAATTCAGATTGCCTGCACCCGCCCCACCTGGGTAGGATTACTCACTGCCACCCAGAAGAAGTAACGACGACTTGCTGTGTTCTCGCTTCTTCTTCTTTTCTTTCTTTTTTTTTTTTTTTTTTGATATCTGAACGGAAAATGTGACTTCTGCACAATAATGTCTGACTAGGAGGTGAAGGACTGCGGACAGACGTTTTCAGCAGCCGGATGTTCCCAGCCAGAGCTCAGAGCCCACTGTCTTCTGTCCTAAGCGTCCATTATGAAAAAAGTTCTTTAAAGACACCAGAATCCGTAAGAGTTCTGAAAAGGAAAAAATAATCTAAAAAACGGGGATGACGTTCTTCTCAAGATGATCAGGCTGAAAGAACTCACTACTTGCGAGAGAAAATAGAGAGAGATGATGGAAACAGGTGCTTCAGAGAACATGAGCCAGTTAAAATGTACCTGCTCCATCGGTGCTTCCAGCCAAATGTCTGGTCATCAAATAGCCCCAAATGGTGTGACTGGAGACACTGATGCTGAAGCAAGAGTCTGTCTCCTGATGGTCTGATGCAGCGAGTAACCAACTACACGGCATGACCCACCCCTCCTTGAAATACGCGCTCACGTGCCGAGACGACTTCGCGGCATTATCTCAGGGCAGATGTCCAGAGATGTGCAGACCTGACCGCCTGCACTCGGTGTTGAAAGACTGATAACATGGCTGCAGTCTCATGACCGGTCAGAGAGGAGGACCCTGCTGTTGCAACTGCCTGACTGACTGAATATCGATGCTCTCTCTATGCCCAGCATCATGGTGCATACGGATTCAAGGTGAAGATCAAAGGTGAATCCAAAGGGACAGGCAAGATGCGACAGTCACATGCAGACGATCCACCGCTTTGAGAGCACAGTCACTGCCTACAAGACCAAGTGGGACTGAGATGATGTATAAAAGAGCATCTAATCTCAGTGAGCATAGAAGCATAACCCCAACATGCCATCTATTGATAAAGACACGCAGTCCTCCCCCCACAGACCTGTCCTCCTGCCCCAAATCCAACCACCATTCATGTGACCACCCACCCAACCACCGCTTCTCCCCACAGCCCTGCCAGCTTCTGGCAGCATCTCTTAGATGCTAGGTTATTATCTTCGGCCCTGGGGATGCAAGCATAACCCAAAGCATGACATCCTCTTGTTCGATGATCTCACCATCTTTAAGATCAATCAAAGATAACCAGCGATCCTGCTATCAGACTGGCAAAAAAGAAGAGGAGTGAACCTAGGTAACAGATTCAGGGATGCAGAACAACAGTCCAGCAGGCTGTCGTATGGTGTGAATAGAATACAATCCTGACGGAGGGGTGTCTGTCAATACCCAACAGACCGTGTACGCAGTTACCTCTTCACCCACCAACTCCAGTTTTCAGGATGTGTTCTGAAGATGCCCCTCCAATGCTACGTCAACCAAACAAACATACGGGGAAGGTGATTCACTGTCACGGTGCTTGTAGTTAAAATGGGACACAAATAGGACACCAACTCAATAACTTATGGTCAGATTAGGGAATCTTATGCAGCCATTGCAGTCTGCAGGCCTTGGATGCCAGGATCTGGAGGGAGCGCTCACAGACGGAGCCCAAAGGGCCAGGCTGTGTCACCAGTTCCTTACCTGCAAGGTAACTAATGTGGGTGACAGAAGGAAAAGAGGGCCCAGAAGAGAATCTATAGTCTACCAGCTCATAGGGAGCAGAAATAGGAAAACATGTGCATTTATTATTTGGAAGAAAACGACAGGAAATCGAAACCAGAAAGTGAAGAAAAAAAAAAAAAAAAAAGGTTACTTACAGGAGAAAAGCAGAAACTGAGCAGAAGCAGTTGGATATTTTGATGGATGAATGATTCTTTCATGAGGGCAATTTTTGCATGGTTTTGAATTTGCGGGTGATGGTCATGCACGATATGTACAAACATCAAAGGTAAATAACATCAAGAGATGAAGGAAAAGTATGAAAGTGGAACACAAACAGAAAAGGATGAATCTGCCTGTATTTCTCACATATAACCTAATGCACTGAAACAGGGAAAACGAACAAATCTGTATGACTTTAGAACACAACGCTTTGATAGATCATTAAGATGGAAGATAAAATAACTGTCAACAAATATTGACACGAGGGAGTTAGGGTTTTTTTTTTTTTTCCAAAGCGCTCTGGGTTAACACTTCTGTGGGATCTAGGATTGAGCACGTGTAAAGAGCTGACACCAGGTTCTCCCTGTTGGAAAAGAGAGCTGTGAATATGGAAAGGGAGGGGGAATCAAGGCCCCGGCATTAAACTGGACCGTGACGCATCACGTGAAGTCACGGCTCTAACGAGGAGACGCCGAAGTCTTCTGCACGTGTTTACTTGGGCATCATTCCAGCTACCCTGCCCATGCAGAAAGCTAGAAGCCACGAGCACCTAGAAATGTTCCTAAGCACCATCTCCACTAAGAGGGACAGTGGTGACATGGAGAAATGGTTGGTCCCACAGAGGGTGTGGAGAGAGTCCCAGGTGATTTGGCCCATCCCGCAGCGCCAACAAGCGAGGAGGCCGTGTGAAGATGAGCAGACATGTCAAAGCGATGTAGTCGCCATCTTGAAGGGCTCCCAGTGACCAAATCTGAGGACATCTTGAATGAGCTGGGAAACGAAAGCGGTAGAAAAACAATGGTGTTGGGATGGGAGGAGGGGTTGTAACAACTTTCGGTAAATCTCCATCAGCCCTTATGAGAACCTAGTCATGCAACATCTCTTTAAGGAAAACAGTAAAACACGTCTGAATCAGCTGACACGTGGTCCACATTCCTGCTACAATGACCAGGAAACACCACCCAGGACCTGTCACTGCTCCATTGCACAGGACAACTTCTGGCTTCAAGGGGGAGGACCTGGGCCTCAGCACAGACGCTGTCCCTGGGGTTGTGGCCTGATTAAGGCTAATTTCTCAGTCTCTGAGTAAAGCACTTGGCTTAGAGGTCAAGAGTGCAGAACTGGGGTATGTGTCCCGGTTCTGTAACCATCTGAGCCCTGAAACAATAACAGCAGCAGAGTGAAACCCATTGAATGAATGACCCCATATGGATATGAATGATTACAGAAAAGCATAAGGGAAAGGAAACAGAATGCCGATGAATAAATGCAAGTGTGGTGAAGTCAGAAAAAACACCCTCTGATGGCCATCATGTAATAAGTGACTCAGGCAGGAGCCATCAAGGAACAGCAAGATGAGAGAAGGAAGGTTTGATGGCAGACAGTACTCACCAAGTCTAAAAGCACCCCTCACCCACCACTTATTGATTACAACAGTAAATTTGTAGTGAGATGACGGGAGTCGCCAGCTGGCCCTGCGGATGAAAGTGAATGTCACCCACTGGGCAGGATCCCTGACTCCGGCACCGAGGAAACAGCCAGGAATCCCCACCAAATGGAAGGTTGTTTACAAAAGCCTGGGCCCACACGTTTTAAAAATGTTAAGACAATGAATGACAAGGCCAAACCATGTGACTATTCTGGATTAAAGGAAATGTGAGAGACTTACAGTTAAATGAAATGCACGATGAATTGGATTCTGGGGCAAAGAAATGGCTATCAAGAACACGCTTGGGATGATTTATGAAATTAGAAAGACTTGCTACCTACATTAAGAATAGGAGCATATATTTTCAGATATATATTAGATACAGAGTTGAGAAACACAGATGAAGAGATACACATGACAGAACATGATAGGTAAATGGATGGGTCAGTGGATGGATAGATGGATGGATTTATGAATAAATAAGATAGCCAGATAGATACAGAGAGGATGTTGGGGGAGAAAGGAAAAGATAAAGAAAATGTTGAAATATTTAAGCAACAGACAAAGTAGGTAAAATTCATATAAAAGTTATTCTTACTATTCTTACAATTTTGCTAAACATTTGAAATCATACAAACATTTTTTAAAATACCTAAATACTGGCAGAGCCCACTGGATGATGGTGAAGAACCCGTGGTGATTTGGTGGAGGGCAGGTATGTTGACTAATGTATGAAGAAAGGGGAACCTTTATTTTAGTGTGTAAAAATAAAAAGAATTAATTTTTTTTAAAAATACATAAATACACGTGGGACATAACTGTAAATGAAGGTAAGTCATTCATTGTCTCTGCCTGCATTTCCTTGTCTAAAAGTGGGATACACTGAGTCGCATAACCCCAGGCTTTTTCACGCTCCCACATTTTGAAGTTCAGGATGAAGGAAAGTACGAAGGTCTGGAAAAGAAGAATCTGGGGATGGAAATGAATGGTATTGGAAAACTTCCCCTGAGAGGTAGGGTTGGCTGTAAACAGGCTGATAGTGGAAGGAGGGAGAAAGGGCAGGGTAATTATAAGCCTGGAATTTTCTACCAGACTGCGGGACCTGGAAGCTTCTCTTCCTTCACAACCACTCGAGGTCTAAAGAGAGCAACTCGGATGAACCAGAATGCACAGTCTCATTGACAGTTCTTCCCCCAGTACCAGGGCTGATGAATAGCCGCACTATTGATTAGGGATGTGTCTGAGGCTGAAGCTCCACAGCCACCCCCATTCTTTCTTCCAATCCCTTCCCCATACTTCAATTAATCCCATCACCCTTTTTGCTATCTCTCTCCCAACAACTTCAGTAGTGTCCACTTGAGACAGGATCGTGAATTTTTAAGAAAGGGGTGACTTGGAGTCTATAAACTGTTACTTATAAAAATTAATGAGATATTTAAGACACACAAGCAGCATTATTTGTAATAAAACCAAGACTTGTTTCTTATACTCAGTTTAAAAAATCAGATATTGGCAATATCAGAAGTCCCCTGGATACACCACCTATTTACACATCTATGTAAGTGTATGCACAACATACATGAATGCATGCACAGACATGCCCCCTAAAGAATACAGCACTCTGCTTCATTTTACTTTTCATGTGTTTAAACTTCACCTAAATGGTCACATACCTTTTGGTACTTGTCATTCTTCTCAAGGTTAAAATGTGAGATTCATAGATCGGTTCCTTTTTCACTGCTCTATAGTATTCCACGGAGGTACTTTACCACCGATCATCTTTACAGTATCTTTCTGCTGGTCGCTGAGGCTGATTCTGAATTTGGAAAAAGTGTACCCGCTATGGCACCACTACTACAAAAGCTGGGCAAGGGGTCCTTCTCTCTTATCCACTGATGGCCCTCTTACTGTAATCTTGGATTGGCATGCATAACAGATACATGTTTGTGGGATAAATGAGGGAATGAACATAATGCCTACGGTACCCCCCAAGGCGGTAAAAGGGAGGAACATGAATTTTTTTAGGACTCTAAGATCTAAGGAATAAGGACACCAAGGAGAAGCTGCTACCACAGAGCAGAGAAACAAAAACAATTTGCATGGACAAGCTGAAGGAGGTAAAATCAATTGAAGGGGGATGTGAACACAGACACCGACCCCTGGAGAATGAGAGGCTGAAAATCAGGAGCCAGCTCCAGAGAAGTAATCACAGGAGATAAATCCCAATCTGACATGCAGCTTTGTGTTTGGTCCAGAGAACGGCTGTCCTGCCAACGTGTCCAGCATTGCCCTGGGGACCGGCGACACACATGATGCTGGACAAGCTGCCCTCTGGGGGGCTTAATGCAATTTCACAGTCTGGGGTAGAGGCTTCCAGGCAGCGGTGAGATCTTTCCAAACATTGCGTCCAGGGTATATAACACGAGTCCCATACAGGTAATTACTGGGCAGTCCTTGGGGAGAAATCATCAGAGAATCGAAGGGCTAGGATGCCAAGGAAAAGAAGAATGCTAAAGGTGATAAATGGCCGGGAACAACCCTGTTCCCAGGGCTCTGTGGGGTGGGGAGGACCATCCTCTTTTGTTTATGCTCCAGAAAAGAGACACAGATAAATCTGACCTTGGGTCATGGCCACTTGCCATATGATGTTGGATTGCCCCAACCACCGTGCAGGCGTAAAGGGAGTTAGGACCACCGGGCCGACATCTTGAAGTGAGTATTGAATGTTTAGGCAGCCCCAGGACCCCCAAGGAAACAGGCATGTTTTTGTGGCTGGAACAGTCTTTCCAGCTTCCATAAAATGCTGTTGATGTCTGTTCCTGGCACCATATTCTGCCTTTTATTATCTCAAATATCCTCCCTTTCGAAAAGGTACAACAGGTAATAGACAGGCATTGGATTCCCTCGTGTGAGAGACAGACTCTCCGGTTCTCTCTCCCTTGCCCTCAATAACTGAATTTTGAATGCCCGGGAACATTCTAGAAGAGCCGGACCTCCAGTGACATCAGGACCCGTGGATGATTCGCTACAATCTGAGACTGGGTTCCAGCAATCCCACTGAGTGGATTCTGCCCTGGTTTTCATCACCTGGGTTGAGACGAGACTTTCTCTTTCACTTTCAAATCCAGGAGACACGTGCAGGAGCTCAGAGGGGCCCTGAGCAGCGTGCGCCGGCGCTGTGTGCGCCTCTACGGCAGTCGCAGGGCGTGGGGGACAGGGGAAGAACGCGGTGGCATGCAGACATGACCTACAAAACAGAAGGCAGCCTGGGCGTTTCTGTGAGCTGGAAGAACACAGGAACACAGACGCCAGGAGTCAAAAGAAACCATCGTGCCCGTCGCCGCGTCCCTTGGTGAGAGTTTGCAGCCTGGAGCGTGTGTCGTTTCAGCGACTGGGGGTGCGAGAGTTAACACCTATTTCCTACATTTGCTGTGAATATCAAATTACCTGCGTGAAGTGCCCACAGCACGTCACTCACCCTGAAAGCTGAGGTATTTATTAGGGCTCGGAGGGAAGCATCTTAGGTCTTTGCTCATCCACCTTCTGGAAGGGTGATGTAGAAACTGGCCACTTAACTCCGTTCCTCACATAACAACCCTATTCTACATGCTTCACAGCAAACTTCCTTTGGGACCGTTCATGGTGGCTGCGTGTATCTCCATGGAGGAAGCGGGGGAGATGAGGTCTTGACAATATTGAAAAATGCCAAGGAAATTTTGATGAAAATGTTTGCCTCTCCGAGTCTGCACACAGTAACAGTCTTCAGAGTTCAACATCCAAAAACAGATATACCTGTCGATTAATACAGTTTTTACAGATAAAGGTGGAGAAAGACCACCAGTGGCTATCAGGGATCAGGTCAAAGTTGGGCCTGGAGCCAGTGGAGTTAGAATGTGACTTCTATTCCGAAAAGCACTGCGGATGCTGTGGGGAAACAGGAGGAGGAGAGAATGGGAACCGGGGTGACGCGTATAACACAGCTGAACTGCAGCGCCGTCATCCACGGGCTCCCTACCGTCTACACTGAGCTAGGTGCCAGACACAGGTGCACAGGTGTGGATGCCGATGGATGGATGGACAACTACAGTTACAGATGGAATCGCCCCCTTTAATTCTCTCGACAATACAGAAGTAGAAATTATTCTCCCAGTTTTAGACATGGAAACTGAGGCTAACGCTCCTGCCCAAGCCTTACTCGAGCTCAATAACGGTGACCCCAGGAGCTGAATGGAGGTGACTGAAAAACATGTCTCCACAGCACAACTCTGCCTGAACACATGCCCCGAGGAGTCGGTGAAGGTTACGGTCTCTGAGTTTGCTACAAGAGAACATCGCACAGGCCGCCTCCAGCCCCAGGAAAGACTTGAAGAGCAGAGAGTCACTGCTCTGAAGTTCAACGTGTGTCCAAGCGTATACGCTTCTGTCGTCTGCCTGGCTAGTTGCCATCTGTCTCTACCTATCTACCTACCTATCATCTATCAGGTGTCACAGAATCCATCATCTCTCTCTCCAGGAGCTATCAGATCATCGATCATCTATCCACCATCCATCTCTATGTCTATCTATCTATCTACCCATCTACATCCTCTATTTTAAGAACAGAATCGTCACTCGTATGCTGGTAGCAGAGCCTGACTGTTAAGAGGGAAGCTCATTTTTTTTCCCAAAACCTCTTTTTTGAAAGGTGAATCCCATTTGGGGTTCATCCATTTTGATGAGTGTACCTTTGCCGACATGGCTCCCTGTGAGAAGTCACGGGACGAGGACCCTCCACTCACACTGACCTCCCCGCACTGCTGGGGCGGAGTCCAGCGCTCTGAATGGGTGGACAACGGGCAGCCCTCCTGGGGGAGCTCCCCACAGGTGGCCACTGTGCCTCCAGGCCCTCCGCAGCCAGCACGCAGGGCAGAGGGAGAGGAAAGGTCCACCTGTGTAAGCCACACGGACATCCCCAGCTGTCCTCTGGTGACGGGCCGCGTGTGTCTTCGCCGGTGAGGAATCACACGCTCCCAGTTCTTAGACCCAACGTGTCACATTTGCAACTAAAGCGCCTGATGGAACCAGAGTCCCTCCCTATGACCACGTGTCTCCACGCAAGTGGGGTGCACACCAATACTGGCCAGTGGGAGGGGCCCGGCCAGGAGCCCGAGAGACAAGAGATGAGATCTCTGCTCAAAAGCAAGCTTCCTTGGGCTACAGCCCCTTCAGCAAGCATCTTCCTGTTGGGGGAAGAGCATGGAAGGGGCAGGGAGACAGGAGAGGAGAGAGGGGAAAGGAGGGTGGAGAGAGGGAGCAAGCAAGAATAAGAAAACGTGTTACCTCGGCAAAGCCAAGAACCAGCTTTAAACAGGTAAAGGGCTTTCTGCTCTCCAGGGAAAGTGCTTTTGAATTCTGCTGGCATCTTAGCATCACAGGATTTGAAAAGGGTTCCATTTTTCTTGGCTGGCAAAGCAGAGTTGGACTTCTCACAACTGCAGGGAACAGAAGCTGTGGCATAAGGACTCAAGAGGGGTAGGCAAATCCTGTCTTTGCATCCCAGGCTGGCTGCCATTGTTCTCATGCAAAACACAGGCCAGGGTCCCCCTGACAGCAGACACTGGCTCTGGGGAGAGCAAGTCCGCTTGAACTGCACTCCTGCTTCGTTTTCCTTCGTGCGCTTTTCGCTGATGGTATATAATCACGCGCATGCAGATACTTTACCTATGTGGACCCAGTTTCATTTAATAAAACATCTCTTTCATTTCCTAGGCCAAAAATATCACAGAATCAGACAGACTTCATTAAAAAGTAACAAGGGGTCTGATTTTACATGGACACAATTATTATTTCTGTCACTGGGTGTCAGTGAACAGAGTGATGGATTTTCATGTGAGGTTCATTTCTCCCGTTAGCCTCTTAGCTAAATTCCAACGTGTTTTTCTATTTAATCTTCAGAGAGTTTTGAAACATGGCACTGAGCTCCTGAACTGTTTCTGTGCTGTGCTATTGCTCCCTTGCAAAAATAAGAGGCTCATTATTGCCAGGAACGGCTCAACGTACTGAACATGGCAGTCGCAGAAAACTGAGACAACTCCCAAAGAAACAGGGACTTCAGCAAATGAGCAGACATGCCAGGGACACCGGAAAATCTCTGGGTGATTCCCGAATCCCTCTGACAGTTATTTCGGTTTCAGTCTGTGCATCATTTGTCAGCTTCCCCGTGAAGGAGTGAGGTTCTGGGCAGATGATGTTCAAATATCTGAATTTATTTCTCCCTTGATTTCCGTGTATGCCTCCAAACCTCTACTTGGGATGAGCTATCGTTAAGCTGTACGATAAATGCTTTATTCAAGTTTATTACACACCTGAATACCACCTCTTCCAAAACCAGATGGAGAATTTCCACGTTTTTCAGGAGAAGTTAAAAAATGCTTGTGAAGCCAATTGAGCTACTGAATGAGACAGAGTCAACTTTAGACTTTTCACTTAAAAAAATGATTCTCTAGGTAGATCTGCAAGTTTGTATTCGATGATTTCATATTGAGAGAATCCCCCCGCAAAAGCCTGGAGAGAAAGTCTGTGTTGGTCCTAAGGACACAGTTCCTGGGTCCCTGTCACCTGACTTATGAGTTCCACATTCAGAACAGAGGCTGAGTAACAGGGGATAATTAGCTTATTTCGTCTCTATCACCTGTTCCTGCCTTGACCTTCCCTTCCTTCAATTCCCGAGTCAAGGGCAGTGAAGTCCTATGACCCAGGCGATATTGGGCGGTGAGGTGAAATCCATTACAAAACAAACCACGCTTTTCCCCACAGGTCACTGCACAGGCATCAATAACAGGAAGGCACGATCATCAATGACCCAGGATGGACCAGAACCAGTCACCTCCTGGTTAAAGTCGTCACTATTCTAGTATCAATCTATGAAGCCATCCATTTCCTCTGCCCTCCACCTAACCTGATCTAATTTGCAAGCTGTAACAGAGCACCGCTGTCAGAGAGCATCAGGTAAACTTAATTTCACATGTCCTGGCACTCAAATGCATGAGCGCATGCCAGCGATGACACACGGAAAGGTGGGCTCGGAGAGGACGGAGTTAGCACCTTGCCTCCGTCTGGGGACCCTGACCAGGCATTCTGGGTGTGTGCTTCATGTTGTGGAAATTCCCAAAGTGCTGGGGAAGCAGATGCAAGTATTTTGGCATTGGAAGAGAGGTGTCTTTGTGACAAGTTTCATCCTGACAAATTAGGCAGAGAAGGTGAAGGAACATTTGGGGGAAGCGTGGACATTTAAAACAGATTTTACAAACAGAAGTGACATGAGCTCATTAGGTAATTTTTTATATCTTAAATTTTGGATCTGGCATGGGGGCGGGGGCAAGACTGACTTTTGTTGGTCCAATTTATCCTGAAATAGCAATGATTCTGTCGGCACTTTTGTGAAGGATGGTGTATTGTAATTATCTCCTGGGCTTGATTTCTAGTGAGTCAAGATTTGATTGGATGCAATAAAGTGTAAGCTCCTTGAGACAGAAGCTTTGGATGTTTTTATCTCTAACACGTAGAACTGGGTTGCACATGGGAAGTTCTTAATAAGTGTTTTTAAGTGAATGGAGGATGGATGGATGTGTGGATGGATGGATGGATGGATGGATGGATGGATGGATGAATGGGTGGATTGGTGGATGGATAATAGATGATGGGTGGATGGATGGATAGATGGATATGTGGATTGATGGATGGATGGATAAAAAATGGATGAATGCATGAGAACAAGTGTTTTCTACGTCAATGAATAAATTATAGAATGAATGAATAGGAACAGCATTTATTAAGCGAATGGATGAATAAAAAGGACACAGTGTCATTGTCTTTTCTTAGTGTTCCTCATTTCCTGCAGACGCTTGGATTCTCAAAGATCAAAGACCACATCCACACAACTGAATGGCTTCTCAAAAGCAGAGGGGACATTTCCTAACCTATCATGAGCAAATCCTTTTGTGGAAAGCATTTCAAATACCCCAGGAATTGCATAGTCGACAAGGTTTGTGACGCACAAGATGATCCAGCCTCCCCAGAACGTTACAACTGCATTAAAACACTGGGCCGCATTAAGTGGTATTTCCGTTTCTATAGAACAGGAGAGCAGAGCTTCAAAGTGGTCTGATGTCAACTACCATAAACACTGGAGATGCAAGCTGACAATGCACCTCTTCCACTTGGGTTTTTTTTTTTTTTCAACTATAATATGGACAATCTGTTTCAGAATGTTAAGAACATCTCAATAAATTTGGTAAGAATTTTTGGCTCTGGCAGTGCAGATGTAACAGCATTAACTCTCTGGTCAATAGAAGTCCAAATATTCGTTACCAAAATCAGTCTCTCTCCCATCCCCCTGCTTTCTCTCTTAGAAAAGAAGTCAGGGAGAAGAGGAAGCAGCATGTTTGAGGAAGGAAGAGAGGTAGGTCGATAAAAAGGAAGGAAGGAACGAGGGAGGGAGGGAGGGAGGGAGGAAAGAAGGAAGGAGGGAAAGTGGAAACACTGGCCTGGTCCTTGGATTTTATAGTGTATGAGCCTCAGCTGCTGGCTGAGCACCCAGCCACCAGGGCGCACCCACATCAGAATCGCTCACAGGTAACTCTCTAAGACGGGTACATAATGGAAGCAATTCTATTAAAAATTACACAATTATGTAAAAATACAAGAAAGACCTTTCTTCTTCTTTTTATTTTCTGTACAAGGTACAAGCTGAAATCTGTCACATTTTTTAATTGAACACAAGAACAGATGCAGACTGGAAATAGTTCATAAAGCTACAGAAATAAATGCTAGCCCTTTAATAATTCACAGAATTACATACAGCTCATGGAAAATAAGCAGCGTTCCTCATGTTCCATAATCACTATTTTCTCTAATTAATAATTAAAAGAGTAGTGTTTTTGAAATCTTGGAGGACTCAGATCACATCCCATTAATTTAATGATCTAATAACCCAGCGTTAATTTTAAGCACTGGGTAAAGCAGGGTACTTTCTATAAACACTATTAAACGGCCTCACGTGCATATTTTAAGCCTCACGAAGCCTGTGTTGACTTAGGGCTGCCGGGAGGGACGCGTAGTAGGTTGTCAGACCCTGGCTGGTTGAGGACCCAATGCACAGCAAGGCAGCAGCAGGCAGGAAAGCCAGAGGCGGGCGAGGAGACGATGCCTTCGAGTCAAAGCGAGTTTCACTGCGTCCAGACACGGGGCGGGGCAGCAGAGAGTCAAGCAGAGGGCGAAAAAGAGCCACCGTCTTGTCTGGCTTCTCTCCTGAGAACATACACGCCACCCATCCTTCAAAATGCCACACAACTGCACAGAAATCTTCTAACCAGGTGGCTGAAAATCTCCATCTTCAGTGCAGAGTGAAGACCAGAAGGGGACAAAAGACCCTTCTTGGGAACAAGGTGAAGATGTACTTTCTGACTCTCTCGGACCTGGGCCTGGAGAAAACAAACCTTCCGTCCTACAGGAGCACAGAGCTGAGAGGGGGACCGGACCGGGAGGGGGAGGCATCCAGACTCAGCTCCCGGCCCGACACCTTCCCAGCCCTCCGTGCTCCTCTGGCCTGCGATCAAACTCTTCTGAAGGTTATGAGACAGACGGACAGCAGAGTCTGTCTGTGAAGAGACTGCTGAATCTGGAAGCCCTCCCCTGAACCCCAGCCTCACCCCTGAGAGGCTGAATTCACTCGTCTCTCTGATGTGAGATGAGAAATGAGTATCTACCTCCCACTGTTGGGAGGATCAGATTCAACCCACAAAGCACTTAGCAGGGAGCCTGGCACATAGTAATGGCTCAGTAAATGGAATATTCAGATTATTAACACAGGGCGAGACGAGGCTTCTCAGCCTGGTATGGTGTTTACCGACGGAATTAATGAGTGAACTGTGAATCCACACAAAACTTCAATGACAGAGATTCCCTTTAGGCAGCAATGTCTGGTCTCTGAAGATGAGATGAGGCTCTCTCCGTGCCCTCCCCAGAGGGGAGGCATGAATGCTCACTGCTCACACCGGACACACACCTGGGCCGGGGACCACTTTGGTTGGGAACACACCGGATGCCGCTGTGAACTCCCTGACGGGGACATAGTGAAAAGTCCTTGCACCTGGGGATGCACCTGCATTTAAAGCTCTGCACGCGGTCTGCTAAGGCAGACACCAGTCTCCCGGTCTACACGTCAGGTCATCGGTGAAGGACTTTCGGCAGCTGGAGGGTGAGTCCAGCAGCCCGGAGCTCAGGCCTCGTGCAACTCTCTCGGTAGACTTCTGAGAGGTTTGGGAAGGGGACCCTCGGGCGCGCCTGCACCACTTGTGGGATGTCCACTGGTCTACATGCACCATCCATCTCAGCCCACGTGTTTCAGGCCCAGCAGAACACCTAGAGAGGGCTGACGCGGGCCGCCTAAAGCCAGCGTGACCCTGGAGACTCGGGGACGCTCTCTGCATAGCCTCAGCCCTGGAAAGGGAGCTGTCGGGGCCCCCAGAGCCCGCTTACCCTCGCGGATAAGTGAGGGGAAGAGCTGCCCGAAGCTCTTGATGTATGTAAACTGAGCAGAGAAGGTAGGAATTCCCCCAAGTCTGAGCCGAGCTAAAAACAGACTTCCTAATCAGCAGGCTCCCATCTTTCTCTTGACCTCACAGCCCCCATCGGCACCATTTTTCTTCTCTGTTTATTTGCTCAGGGACCCAGACTCCAGACAGAAGTCTCAGTCCTCCCCCGTGTGTGGAGCAAGACATGCCAGGGAGCCAGAGACTTGCCTGTGGTGGCAGCTGAGAGCTATTTGAAGGCATGGAGAAGAAAATGAGTGGGCAGGCACTGGAGAGGGAGGCTGGGCGAGGACACTGAGGCCGATTACTGCCTCCAGCGGGGTCCCAGGTGCAGAGAACACAATCGCAGCTCAGTCCTGGCCCAGGGCAGTCGGATGGGGGATCCATCACCGGCCGCCAGGAATGACTGCCCTGGGACTTTAGTTTCCTTCCATGGAGTTTATTTATTTTTAAAAGTTTAAGATTGACAGAAAAATGGAGCTCTCACATGGCCCATCTCCTTTAATGATTTTCCTTATTGCTAATATTCTCTATTAGCAGGGTACATTTGTCGGAGAAATGAACCCATATGGATCCTTCGGTAGGAACCCAAGTCCGCACCTGGAAGGAGGCCCTGATGCCGGCCCAGTGTTCCTGCTCTGGGATCCCAGCTGGTCCCAGCGACAGCCATCTCAGGGCTCTCCCTGACCTCCCTCATTCACAAGAATCCAGTGATTCAGCAGTAAGGGGCCACCCACTGTGTCGAGCTGAGAGGCACCCACAGACGGCAGGGAGAGTGGGTCCTGAGATGACGGGGGCTGGGAGGGGACCGGTGCAGACAGTCCGGTCTGCACTAAGGCTGTGACGGAGGAGGCCCTGCACCCTCAGGGAACAGAAAAAGGACCAACACAGCTGGATATAGAGGACAGGAAGGAAGAGGAGGAGACGAGGCCAGAGAGGCCATTTGGTAAGGCGGGCGCTGGTCTCTCAAGGGCTTTTGATCCGGAGCCTCAGAAGGTTCTGGCAGAAGGAGCCCTCCTGTGCAGACCTGCCTTCTGGAGCAACGGCATCACTGCCGTGCTGATGACTCGGGGTGGGGAGGAGGTGGGTGCTTGTGGGGGGGTCAGCGGGGAGACAGAGGCAGGAGATGGGCGACGGCTGCAGAATGGAGGATGGCGGGAAGCAAAGCTTCCCGGCGAAGTGGTTCCAGGGAGGTTCGCATGTTTAGTCTTTCTTCTTCTAGAAAAGGAGGGTCTGGGTGAGAAGCAGCCAGCAGTACAGCCAGGCTCTTCACGGCAGGGGACAAGCTGGGGGAACATTGGCGAACAGTGGATGTCCTGAGACAGGAGGCCGCGGGGACATTCGCTGCTTAACCCGCTCTCGCTGTGGGCACGCTGTGGGCACCAGTGTACGGAGGAGTCTGCAGGTCGTGATTCAAATGCCCAAGGGAGGAGTGAAAACAAGGAGACAGGGACAGAGGGGACGGTAAGACAGCTGCCCCCTTGACTTTAAAGGAAGCAGACAGAAGCCTCTGGATCCCCACCAACCATGGATTTGGACTTGGGGACACTCACTCTCCCTGGGATCCAAGGTCCCCTGGACTGGCCTTCTCCACGGCTCTAAACCCTCCTGCAAAGTCTGGCACTTACTAGGGATCTGTGTCACTTTGCAGCTTATTTGCAGAAATTAAATCCGTGTCAGTAGAACACAAGGCAAGTTAGAAAATAGACAGGCGTCCCAGCAAATGTGCTAAACTTCTCCAACACACACACACACACACGCACACACGGAGAGAATGGCGAGATGGTGGCTAAAATGCCAGTGTGTTTCCAAGGCGGGACACAGATGGGAGCGGCAGGCAACAGAAGGCCGTACACAATTCAAGGGACACAGACCGAGGCTCCTGGGGAGGCGGGGAGGAGGGGCAGGGTGGTGGTGAGGCCACTAGAACTGCTGGTGGCTGCGGTGTGACAAACGCAGACTGAGGCACCAGTCTTTGGCTTCCTAAGAGGCACAGAGCAACGTGCACAAAGGAAATAATAAAATGACGGCATTTAAAAAGTGGCAGTTCTGCCTGTTCCTGATTGTCAGTCGGCGCTGAAGTCGGTCATCTTTGGGGAGAGGGGGAAGAAGTGGAACGACTACTCTGAGGTTTAAATGCGGCAAACACAGCGTTCGCCAGGCCAACAGCAGCGACGGCTCAGTAAGAAATCGCCCTGGGAGAAAAGGGCATCGGCAAAGCGCGCCCTGAGACAGCAGCGGGCCACACACAGGGTCCTCGCTCGCCTGGCCTCCTGCAGAAGCCGGCCCACGGGAGCGACTGCTGCTGTCCCCCAAAGCAAATGCACCACGCTCCTGCACGGCACCATCTCCTTTCCTCTTCTGCTCGTGGTTGGCTCTCTTGTGGTGCCTGCTGTTTGCAAGCATGAAGGAAATTACACAAAAACAAATTGCTTTGTAACGTCCCGTGACTGTCTGGAAATACTAAATAGATGGGCAAGCCAGCCTGGCACCGACTCGCAGCTTCGCGAGGTAATGGATGGGATGGAGACGTGTCAGCTGCGTCAATGTGATGGATGCCGCCCCCTTCCCGACACACAGGACTGCCTTCCGCAGCGCTGCAGGAGCGATGGCTAAGTCACCACGACTTCCCGCCATCGCCACCGCCAGGGTGGGGGACAGGGAGGCATGTCCCCTTGTGTGTGCACGTCTTACTGTCTCCATTCACAGCCCGAGACCGGATCCTGTGATGCCTGGGCTCAAAAAATATTCTTTGGAAGGCGGGCAAGTGAGAATCCCACTGTCGTTATCATCCGTCGTTGAGCCTGGTGAGTCCTAATCTTCAAACCTACACGCACACGTGGTTGTGTGACAGCAACGTCTTCCATCACAGACATGAGAGGAATCCCACACTGGACCACTGAGGCACAAGAGTCCAGCGAGGAAGAAAGGAGGACTCTTGTCCACATACCCTGACACCTTAGCGGGAGGAAACCCAGCGTATATGCTAGGAGGGGTCGCTACAGAGAAAACGAAAGCAGAGGAAACAGAGCAGGATGTGCGGGCCTGGAGGTGGTAGCCAGTTGCCTTTTATTATTGCCAGTGACTGGAGAGCTCCTACCAACCATCAATTCTGCCTTATCCAGCTGCAGAATTTCTAGATCATTCTAATGATTCCCCTTGCCTGGCAGGCAGAGACATCGAGGAGGAAAGAGGGCGGTTTTGGGTAAACACAGCTATGGATTAAAATGCTGGCTTATTCTATATTAATTCCCTGAACTCGGACACGTTACATAACCTCTCCTGTTCGGCCCAGCTGTACACGTGCGAACAACATAGCACCTGCAGGGCTGTTGTGCATTAAATGAAGTCCTGTCTGCAAACCTCCTGCGTTCTGCAGCCTTCACCAAATGCGAATGCGTTCATCTTTCCTCCCATGTCTGAACTAAATAACACTTATCTCATGTAGCAGAGTTCAAACATTTGTGAGCACACACGCTCACACAGTAGTGCATTTAACCTAAGCACCCATACAATTATTCTCTTGTCATGATTACACAGGTTTCCACGTAAGCTAACTCTGTCTCCCCCAGTAGAAGAGAGGAGCTCAGTCCCATGCCTTTCATTTTAAAGGGCAGGTGCAGGCAGGAATGAAGGTGAGCAGGCAGGCAGGCAGGCAGAAGAGCGAGGAGGAAGACACATTTTTTTCAAGTTTTTTTACTTGTTCACATTGGTTGTCCCTCCTGGACCTGGGATGCAAACCTGTGCCCTTGGGATGCACGTGGACAGCGCTCCTTTGGAGGCTGCTGATCTAACAGCTACCCAGCAGGGTGTAGCACATGCTCCTTTTATAGGATAGAACTCCTGTTTGGCAAATGCTTGCCAAATACTGTGGTTAAAATGACAGGAAAAGGTATAGGGACGAGATGACATCACACCTGGCTTTGGTTCCTACGTTCTGCCCAGGGCCCACTGAGGTTTTCTGTACTTCATGGCCGTCCTCCTGAGGACCAAGTAGGGTACAACCAGGGTGACGACAGGCGGCGGAGGTCACTGACTGAAAGGCTGTACCCCAAAGTCCTCCAGGCCCTGGTGCAAACTCACGTGCTAAGTCAATTTGTTAGCATCCTGCAAATACTGCTAGACGCGCTCTGTCGCCCATCCATACTCACGAAATGGCAGCAACTGACCACAGAGGAGTTTCAAGGGTCGCCGGTAAATGACTGCTTACAGCGACATAGGTATAAAGATAGAGGCCATTTTTGACACACGAAGAGCCACTTAGTTAAAACAAACATTCCCTGCAAATAATTCAATGAAAGCAAACGCTAACAGAAGCGGGACTATAATCTCGATGACACTGTGTTTCGTGTGAATCTGCACTTGGGCTTTGTCTCTGCGACACAAGCAGGTGGACTCTGCCATCAGCGCCCGACTCTCCGGAAGACTTTGAGGCCTGCTGGAACCTGAAAGGACCCTGGAAAAGGTACAGGCGCCACCAATGCGCTCAACGGGAAATCCAGGCCTTCTCTGCTTGTTTTGTCCACGAGGGACACGAAAAAATTGGCCATGGAGGCTCCACCTCCGCCCCCAATGTCATGCCAAGGACAAGAATTCCAGGTAAGAAAATACAAGTTCCTCCCTTGTCATCTCTGGGAATGTCTGGACTCCTGGGCTGGAAATTCCATTAATCATCTGCTTCCACAAAGCACTGGAAAACAATGGGTGGAAATTGTGGGGGGCATCCAGGTCACCCGTGACAATTCTCCCATTTCTCTTGTCCTCTGGGAAGCTTCATGATTTTCTGCTTAGCTCTCATTGTTAAGGTCAAGTTTCCTCTCCACAGTGTGTCCTCAGTAAGACCGCACCTGCGCGCCTGGCCACCTGGCGCTGAGTGTCAGGAGCACAGCAGCAGCATCCAGGTAAGACTACGCTCAAGCGCTGACCGTCCGTTAACCACACGGGCCAGGATGAGAGGCTTTTCTCTCACCATCTCCTTGATGAGATTTGGAGTCATGTGCGCTTTTATTTCATCCTCATTATTTTAATTTGATGGGGCAGCTTTATCGACATCAGACAAGTACCTTATTTTGCCACAAATTGCATGTCTTCAAGCTTTTCTTTTTTAACCATTATCCAAGGCTTGAGTCACAGAGTCCGATGGTAAATATGGCTTTGCAAGACTTTTATCTGATGAAACTTCAAAAAGGAAATATGTCACCATTCTTATCAGCCGGGCGAACTGCACACTCGATTCCTTGGCAAAGTAGGGGATGAGGAAAAGTTTTATCTGCTTCGAATCCTGAAGGGCACTTTCCTGCTTTATTCTGACTGCTCGAAACCTGCCTAAAATCCACATCAAAACAAGGATGTGTTTGGTTCAGCCTCAGAGACACAGAGGTTACTTCAGATATGAATGTGAAAGCGACACCATCAGCCCAGGGCTTTAATATCAGCCCCTGTGCTGACATTTATTCTCTTCCATGAGGAAATCTGCTGTACGATCTCGATAAAATCAGGAATCAAATCTCGAGATAAGAATCCGCCTTCCAAAGCTGAGTTTCCAAATGCAAGCAAATCTCTCCCCACTGCCATGCCTGGCAGGGCCCCACTGAGCTGGAACCAGTTACCCCTGCCGGTCTTCTCCCAGAGCAGGCTCAGGGCACGCAGGGAGCACGGCTGCCACCTGCAGCCCATGGCCATACTCTGGGCTGGGAATTATGTGCTTTTTATGGAAGCGTCTAGAGCACCCCTTCAAGGACCACGTGGTGCTGACATCCTCTTACATTTGAGACACTGGGCGACAAGGAGTTAAATAACTGACCACGCTCCCACAGCTTCTAAAGTCAGGGCCTGAAATGCGGACCTAGACAGTGTGACTCAGCCCTGGATGTGCTCAGAAGGCAATCTCATCTCCGCAGAGCTCAAAGCCAAAAGCCAAGACTTTGGACCACACAGACCAATTTATTAAAATGCAACCTCACTACGACGCTGGTTCCCTCCCTCCTGCCTTGTCTCGAAACTTCGACAGCTAAAGCCTCAATCGGTGGCTGGTGTGAAGCACTTGGTTATCGTCTATATTCTGGTTTTTTAATGGAATATCCAGAGATGTCCAAAAAAACCACCAACCAGCAGGGCACACGGAAGACAAATTCCAAACAGAACCGTCCTCTCCGGCCTCATCCAAGCAGCGTCAATAATAAATACACGAGCTTCCCGGCGCTCTCTCGGATCAACTGAATGAGCTGGAGTGGGCACTGGGCTCTCTAAAGGGTCCTACTCTTGAGACGTGAGCGTGAGGGGCGCTGCCACCTTGCTTTCAGCAGTGGGCTTGGGTGGGAGGCAAACTTGACCTCCATGGTAAGTAAATGATCTTGCAGGTTCGGAGGAACTCACCAGTGCTGTGTGGTTAGAAGAACAGGCCAAGCAGCCGCTGAGGGGCAGTGTCCATGCGGAGGATTCTCAACACTGTGGCTGGTGCCCACTTGTGTGCACCCAGGGAAATATATTCCTGCATCGACAAGCACACTTTGCTTCCCGCTTGCTCTGAAGTTTGGTCTCCGTGACCCGGCCCTCCTTTACCCAGCCAGCAGCCACGCGAATGTAGATGCTTTTCACCCCACAGCCCAGACCACCTGAGACGCTGATCTGCACTACCTGTCGCAGCAAGCAAGGTCCCCTCCACAGGGCCCCTCACATGCGCAGTTAACCCCTCACACCGTCTGTGCTTCGTCTCCAGGTCCGGGGGGGGCGCTTCAAGCTCCAGGAGAAAGAGGAAGCACTCTCAGCGACCACATGGCGGCTCAGAAGACAACCGTGATGATGGGGGAGACTCAGCATCATCCACTGGTCATTGTCTACATTTGCTTTTTTCCTCACGTGACTTTACTTCTCCAGAGTGAAAAGTCCAAATCACTTCACTGCTCATTTCAAGAACTTTGTTGGTATTTTTTAAGAGAGAGGAGGAAGAGATATTGATTGACGAATTGATTTGTTCCTTCTGGTCGTTGCCCAGCCCGGGTGACAGCCCAGGCCCTTGGGTTTTACATGGACGACACTGGAGCCACAGACTTAACGCCTGAGCCACCACGGGGCACCGAAGACTCACCAAGGTTTCGGCAGAAAGCACCCGGCGGCCACTCTCGCCCAAAGACTTCTCGGCGTCCTCCTGCCAAGACCCTTCCCTGGTCCCTTCTGCCAATCCCGAGGGATTAGTTAGCTCAGAATCCCAAGGCCTGACATGGGAAGACCCTCCTCGCTCGCTACCAACATGCGGACTTGGCGCATCCTGAGCGGTGGCTACGACGCTGCGGAGGCAGCCGGGGCTGTTCCACTGGTCGGTGGGGCAGATGGGCGGGGGCCCGCTGGGGCCATCAGTTATGGGTTATCTCAGCTGTCTCCTCAAAGGGCCTCCCTTACCTGCTCGGACACTACGGTCCTGCCATCTCCATCTCTCGCCCTCCTCGCAGCCTGACCTC
The DNA here is from genome assembly GCA_004363575.1 of Solenodon paradoxus. Classification (NCBI taxonomy): domain Eukaryota; kingdom Metazoa; phylum Chordata; class Mammalia; order Eulipotyphla; family Solenodontidae; genus Solenodon; species Solenodon paradoxus. The sequence continues at coordinate 27,029 of RJWH01005324.1, read as the reverse complement.
TTCGGCGCCATCCCCACGGGGCCTGGCATTAAGTGTCCACTAGCTTCTCTCTTGTGAGTCTCTTCTGGAGGACAAGTATGAGACGATGAGGACCCCCAGTGTGTCTTCATCCCCAGGATGGTGTCTGCCACGTCCCAGGGACCCCGAACAGGTGAAGGGGCCGGCAGGACAGCACACTGGGGTCCACCTGGGGGGACACGGAGGAGGCGAGCAGGTGGACACCTGCCATGCTTACAATGTGGACACTGACTATCTCGTCTGGAGGGCGGGCTCTGGGGTTCAGTGGTGGACGGTGTGGGAAAGATTCTCGGGCGTGAGTGTGTTGGAGAAAACAGAGGAGGAAGGAGGGAAAGCAGGACACGGTCTTCTGGGCGGGGAGGGCTGCCCCACTGCCACGTGATTACTCAGTGTGAACCCCCGGGAGGGGCCTTCAGGGCGGACCCCCTTTCCAGTGTCTGCGATTAGCAAGGGGATGGAGGTCGAGGTGAAAGCAGAAGTGGGGGTTTTCCAGGAGGCTCTCCAGTGGTCTCTGTGGAGTGGTCTCTAGCATTCGGGTGGGCCCAGACCCTTGTTTTGGGGGGACATTAGGCTGATGCAGGGATTACTTGAATCCTTCTGGAGGGCGGACAAGATAAGCTTTGGCCTCCAGAGTTCAGGAAATAGCCCATCCCTGTTGCGTGTGGCTCTGGACATGACCAGGTCCCCGTGACCTTCACTGGTGTGAAAGGTCTTGTTCTAAAAGGAAAAGCCAGAGAATGCAGCTTTGGGGTCCTGCGGGTCCCCACTACAATCTCCTTTTATCATCAGCGCCCTCTAGAGGCTGGTTGTTGTGGTTCCCACTTTGCAGACCAAAGGCTTACGGCTCAGGAATACTGCTTAAGAGCGGGCAGTGCCTGGCCTGAAGAAACAGGTGCTCCAATGACGTTTCCAGGTGCTGTCTGCCACCACTCCCGGGCAACAGACATGGGGTATGGACACCAAGAGTGACAGACCCCTTCCTCAGATGGCAGTTCTGGGCCCCAGGGAGGTTTCTCATTGAAGATGAGATGGAGATGTGCACTGTGATTGTAACAGTGATGGAAGGGACAGAAGGCGGTAGGGGCTCAAAGCTGAAAACACAGGGAAACAAATAACAAAAGAGATGGGCTGGACTGAAAGAGCGGAATCAATTAGTAAAGGAGAGACAGGCTGGACCAAAAAAATGGAAATCACAAGACTTCCCTATCTAAGGTTGCGGATCATTTCCCAACCTGCCTCCTCTTCCCTTCTCTCCAAAGAGGAGAGTCCTTCTTCCCTGAGAATGCCTTTTCTTCTTCCTTCTTTTCTTCAATCAGCTTTGTACTTAGAAAGGTGTTGAATGATTCTGATACATCAAGAGCCTAAGAGCAAAGGAAGGACCAGGAAGATGAGACCACGGATGGGCCAGGACTGGGGAGGTGACTGCCCCTCCTGGGACAGAGCTGACGAAGGCCAGGCTGGGTGACCCATGAAACCTGAGGCTTCCCTCCTCTTGGGGATCAGAGTCTCCTCTATATCCATATCAGTCTGAGACTCACTGCACTAAAGATGCACCTTTTCTTCTCAGGAGTGAGTCTGAAGAATGAAAACAAAGTCCAGGCTGGAGCAATCCTCACTCCAAGGGGCATCTCTGCAGGGAAACCGAGAACCTGTCCCCAGGTCTGACTTAGAAGATGGCCAATAAAATCACAGGATGCACCTAAAACGTTCTAAAAATGCTCTAAAAGGGAGCGTTCTGAATTGGACTTGCCTGTGAATGCCAGCCAGCACTTCAGACTCCTTTTGTTTTCAAACTTGCTACATTCCGTAGCCAACCTGGAAACACAGCTCTTTCTTGGGCACAGCTAACCCTTAGGGAAAGAAGAAAGAAAGAAGGGAGGGAGGAGGAGAAGGACAAGAAATATGTCCCATTTCAGGAGCATGAACAGGAGGCTGAATTATCCAGATAATTATCTCAATCCCCACATGGAAAGAACTTCACTGGAGACCATCTTGCTTTAACAACCGCTGAGCATAATTTAGGGGGAAAAAAATCTACTAATGACCCTCCATTCAAAAGGTTTTAGAAAGAGCAGTGGGTGGCATATTTAAATGATAATGAAACACCACCAGGCTAGGGGAAGGCACAGATTACCTAATAGGCAGAGTTTTCTCCATTAATAATGACTTTTAGAGTAAGAATGTCAGAAAATGAGACCAAGAATGAAAAGCCACTTTTTCTGAATTTCTGATGAGATGATCTTTTGTGAAGAGAACAGAGTGGAAGACAGATAGGAGACCTCCAAGGCAGACCAAGACTCATTGTCCCTTCTTCCCACTTGAAAATGTCACTGCACCCTTTCCAGGGATTTTCAAGTGAAATTCTTATCAGATAGAAATCCCCATCAGATGTATTTGCATCAAAACCACCCGTAGTCTTCTCCTAAATGAAAGAGACAAACTTCAGGAGAACTAGGAGGTTAAAAAGTTTGCAGATGTTCTGTATTCAAAGCACCTGGCTTCATCAGACTTCTCATCAGAAACAAGAGTCCCGTCGACGCAGAATAAAACATGCCTCTCACCGCATAAGAATACAGAAAGTCAGGGTGATTAGCATGGCCCAGTCCACGAGCAGAAACAGCAGAAACAGCCCTGATAAGGTTCCCATCTCCAGACCTGAAAATATGCGCAGGAGAAATTTATCAAACACAAAAGACATCTCTCAAAAAGCCTTTGGAGGAATCAATGTTATTTTTGGAAGAACGAAATGGGAATGTGCCTTGGACAGTCCCATGTGGTGCTGAACCCCCTGATTGCGTGATGTGAAGGGCAGGTCTCCCCGAGTGTTCAGGACAAGTTATCCTACGCTAGCTACACCCCTTTGTCATGGGGATTATTTTGAACTGGGGTCAATCATGGCCCAACTCTTTGTGACTTCCTTGACTACCCAGAAGAATGGAAATTGGGGGTAGTACTCAGATTTAGGATATTTACCAGAAATATCTAATTATGGAGCATTGGGTCTTCATCACGAGTCCCCCCTCCTCTTCATGGGAGTCCCCTCCTTTCTCCTTAAAGCCCCAGGCCCCTCTCACATCCTTAGTTCAGAATAAACACCCCCATTCTGCCTCACTGGCTATGGAATCTGCATCTCTGCAGATTCCTCACAAAAATATGGTTCAAGTTGTTTTTTCTCCTACTAATCGGGCTGAGGCTACTCTGATCACCCACCAATCTGAGAAGAACCCAGAGGGCAGGGGACAGTCCCCTCCCCGCTGACAGCTGCCTCTCTCAAAAGCATGTGACTCCAGTATGGCACCCACAGCAATGCCTCACGCTGACCCTCAGACAATGCGTGAGCCTCTTCATTCAAACACAAAAGCAAAAAAATGGAAACACAGGCTTCCTTATTTTCCCTTGAGCTTGATCTAATCTCCCCCTAATCAACATCAAGCCTGCCTGTGGGGTTAACACAGGCCTGACTCTTGGACATTTGTCCATCTCCGCTGTGCCAGTCCTCACTCATGCAGGCCGTCACCATCTCTCACAGCGGCCCTGTAAGTTTCCAGCAGGTTCTTCCTCCCCACGTGCAGCCGAGTGGTCCCTTAAAGTGCAAAGAGGCCATCACCGCAATAAAGGACGCTCACAGGTTTTCAGCTCCCCTCTTAACCTAGCACAGGGTCATTAAGAGTCTCCATGGTAGGCAGGAGAATCCCCCTTCCCGCAAGCTGTCCACCTGCTAATGCCTGGAACCTGAGAATATGCTGTCTCATGGTCAAAAGGATTAAGGTTGCAGATGAAATTGCAGTTGCTAATCAGTTGACTTGACCGTAAAATGGGGAGATTATTCTGAATTATGTAGGCGGGTTCGGGGTAACCACGACAAGCCTTAAAAGTGAGGAGAGAAGCAGGTTAAGAGCCAGAGTCCCATGATTCGATGTGAAGACGCAGCCCCTACCGCTGGCTTTGGAGATGGCTGAGGCCAGAAGCCAAGAATGAGGCTCCCACCAGCGTATGGAAAAAGTAAAAAGGATCTTCTCCTGGAGCTCCCAGAAGGAACAGAGCCATGACATGGTTATGTCAGCCCCGCGAGACCCACTTCGGACTTTTAAACCTCCAGAGCTGCAGGATGGCACACGAGTGCTGTTCTGCATTGTGTTACAGCAGCAACAGGGGCCTGTTGTCCACCCCACGAGGCGCTGGACAGGGACAGTGCCCAAACCCGCAGACTCTCCTTGCACCCCTTTGCCTGCCCTCTGTCCTTCCATTTTCTTCTAGGCTTTCTCACTCTTGATCTGCCACGCGTTTCCCCAAAGCACTGTCACCTCTCTCTTGAATGGCCCTCTTTTCCCACTGTTCCTACAACATCATTTAGGTCAGCGGGGAGCGATCCCTGATTTCCCAACTCCCCTCCCCTCCTGACTCCTCGCTAAAGAGTCAGACACCCCAGCTCATAATTCCTTAGCGCCCCTAACAGTCGTCACTTCTCCGGGTGCAATGCGCTCAACTCATTCTGCTTTGCACTTGCAGGTTCAGCAGTGAAATGACTCTGAAAGCCCTCGGTCCTGTAAACCCGAGGTATCTGCACACCCACAAAGTCTGCCTTCCTCACAGCACAGGGCTGGGAGAGGCAAGGCCCTCCATAAAATACTGGATGAATCAATAAATGGATTTGGGATTCTTATCTTCTTTTTTTTATATACCCAATCCTGACCCTTCTATTTAAATGTCTGACTTTGGCCCAGGCTGCTGAGTCCTGGGTCTTATCCGGTTCTGTGATTCCGCCAGCTGCAGAGTTAGCCCCCACATGCCATCCTTTCCATGTCCTCGGCATTTATTCTCCTGTGCTATAAGAATGAATTCTTAATCTTCCAATGAAGAGTGCCTTCCTGAAAAGCAAACAGTAAATGTTTTTTGATAAACTTCCATAAGGTTTGAAATAAACTTCCCTAAGAGCATTTTTGTGCTCTCAAAAAATGAATATACATGAAATGGTGGTCACCATCTTGGAAAAGCTGGCTCTTTGTTGGAAGAATTAGCTTTGCTTGTTTTGTCTTAGAGAAGTAAATTTGGAATTAGATAGCTAGGTATCCTCTACTGGGGATTGCTTATCTCTGAAGCACCCTTTTAAAAGAAAGAATAAAAATTTTGTCCAGTGGCTACTTTTTGCAAAAAAAGTAGGGTTTCAACTTTCATTTGTATGAGAATTGGTTTTTGCTTTATCTGTATAGATCGTGGTTTTCAAACTTCAATCAAACAAAAATCAAGTTATATGCCTAATAAAATTCAGATTCCTGGTGGCCTCATAGATAAGACCCCGAGACTAATCCTCATCCATCCCAAGGACCAAGATTCATGACCCAGGGCCAGGACCAATAGCCAAGATGAACAACTGAATAAAATAAGTATTTCTCCCTCCACTCGCTTTCTGCCTGCCTCACCTTCATTCTTGCTCAACCTTTCCTTTAAAAAAAAAAAAATCAGATTCCTGTCAAGTCACACCAGAATCTACAAGCCAGTGTTCTAGGAAGTAGCTTCAGGTCTGCCATGGATGGTACCATCACAAGCATTAAAACATGGTGGGTTGTCAAAGCCATCACATGCTCGAAAAGATAGGTGGGAGCAAACACAAGAAACAAAAATAACAGCAAAAGGAAGACAGGTAATCTTCATATAATCTCTCGAAAAGCTTGTAATTATGAGACAAATAAAAAGCTTGTTTGGGTATCGGAGTGGGAAACATTCAAGGAAGAGGTAGAGATAATAAAATGTTTATAAAAGATGACATTTAACAGTGAATAAAGGCATCTTGTTATGGTCGCTGCTGGATAATATTACCCAAAGAATAATGTAGACTCCCTTGTTAAAAATGTCTGAAGTAGGGCCTCTGCTTCCCACAGCCTAAAAATAAGTTTCAAAATCAAAATCTTGCTTTTCTGGCCCTCTATGACAATACTGCCCACTAGTAGGTCAGCGTGAGTTGGGAGTCAGGGAAGTGCCTTCCTTACGTGGACCAGCAGGTGCCCAAGGGGACCTGACTCACCAGGAGACATAATGGATGTCTTTGTAGGAAGAGTCAAAATAGATATCCTCTCAATGTGGAACCATTTTCTATGTTTTTCTGCTACTTTACTTTGTAATTACGTTAAAACTGTTTTCAGAGACCATCGTATAAAGATGGATGGTGCTAAGTGATGATTTAGTCCTTCCAAAGACATTAATGAGGTGCAGAGGACATGGAAATATTAAGTGGCACCAGCTTCGACAGAATGCTGGCTTCTGCTGGGCTGCACAGAGGACGTGGTATCGGGGATGTCCCGTTTCTGTGCTTACTGCTGAATCACCCACTCACACACTCGATGATCGTGACCATTTCTGCCCACAACACACATTGGGATCCTCATTCATTTGTTCACATTTGGGGCTTGCTTCAGGTTGAGTCATGCTGATACAACCTTGGCTTTTCATAACGACGACAGTGATTCATACTTCTCACCCCAGAGTCACTTCCCAGGAGCCATCTCTACCGGAAAGATTTGGCATCACTACCTGGAATCGAAGCACAGCCCTGAAGGAGACCATGAGGCATCCTGGGGTCACCCTTCTTTGGAATTTTGGGGGAGGGACAGAGGGTCAGTGTGCCTGAGGACACATCTCTTGAGAAACGTACGAGTTCATGACAGAGATAAATACAAAGCGTTTCTAGAATATCCCCCATGGAAAGAAATTGTTGAGTAATAAGACATGTTCTAAACTTCTGGGTTTCTCCCAAATGGGTCAGATTGAAAAATGCTCTTCTCAAGGCAATGTTAAGTTCCTGTAGGAAAGGGATTGTGTTGTAAGCTGCCTTCAATCACAAAAGAAAACGGGAACAATCATTCTTCACATGAGATTTTCAATAAATGCTCTTCACTGAATCTGCTGTGGATCAGATCTAACTCTGATGAGACCCCAAGAAGCTTTAAAATCACTCATGGGCGCAAGGATGCCACCTCCTCTTTGACCTTCCACAGTTAGGTATGAGGTCTCACCTGTACTTTGTATTTGCATGATATGTTCTGCTGTTGAAACTGCTGTCACATCAATTGTACCACTTTGTTGTCATACCAGCGTTTCAGAGAATCTTCAGCTTTCAAGATGAGGAGGCTGAGGGCAGGGGAGCTGGGAGTGGTGAAGGTCTCATGGATCGTGTTTGAAGAAGTTAGTACTGCAGCACTAGCTTTAGGTTCAAAATTCAGCCCTCCATAGGCTCTCCATGCAGTCTCTGCATGGCACCTCAGGACGCATTTGCTCTTGAGGAGATCAGAAGGTCATATTCAGCTCAGATACTTACTAGCTGTGTGTCTTGACTTCCCTGAGTCACAGTGTTCCATCTTCCAATGGAAGTACAGCTAGGCACATTACTGACCCTTCTGATTTGCCATGTTTAGTGTCAATTTTTGTCCAAAAAAAAGTGTCCATTGCTGTTCCACCCTCTACCTGAGGAAAACAAGGCTCGGAGGAGTCAGGAAGGTGTCAACGGTCAGAGGCTGGCTTCCAAGATGGCGGCTCGGCCCCACTGTTCATCAGAGTCGCAGCCCTGGCTTCCAGCTTCTCACCACGTCACAGCTGCTGTGCAGTCTGAACACCAGGCAACTCGTGGAGAGTAACAATAGATGCATAAGCCATCACAATGCAGGTTACATATTTTATGACATTTTCTACTGTTACTTATTTTTTATTTTCATATTTATGGCATTTTTATTATGATTAATGGGATTGGTTGAGGAAATGTCACTCTCCCCAGATGCATTGCCAGCTACATACCTCCACCACTTCCCCCTCTGCTGGCTCCCTTCTCCAAGAAAGCATCTGCTTAGAGGGAGGCATGCAGGATAGACTACACCGTGCCAAGACCTTCCACCTGGGGCCCCAAGCAATTCCAAAAATAAGAACACCAACTCCAAAGCCAAAGCCATTGCTTCGCATTTTGATTCCCTTTTTCCTGAGGTGGCTGGAATCAAGTCTCCCACTCTGCCCACGTGCTTGACAGAATCCAATCACCTAAGTTGATTAAACCCTATCAAAGAGTATTCCCTAATGAAATTTTCTGACAATTAAACTATTGTGTTGAAAAGGGATTTGGTTAGAAATACTAATGGGTATCCCCACCTGAACTTGGACATCACTCCTGAGACACCAGCATGGCCTTTCTCCCTCCTGCTTGACAGTCACATGAAATGAAACCATTGTAATATGTATTCACCAAATCGAGGAGAGACAGTCTCTTGAAGCCAACAGATTCCCCTCTCTGACCACAAGGGAGGAGAGCTATTTCCTCTGGAGGAGATGGTAAGACTTGGCACACGCACTACTGCTCCCCCTTCCTGTACCCCTGGAAGACATTGCTAATCAATCATAACACTTTCCTGCTGAGCTCAGATGAATTCTTCTCAACAAAGCTACAGGGAGCCTTTCCTAATCAGCACTGGCAAGCAAGAAGAAATCTATTTGCCTGTCCTCTGACTTCGCTGAAGCCTAGACACAAAACTCCCCATGACCCACTCCAGATACCGAGGTTGCAGAGTGTCCAATCCACAGGCTGTTGAGTCTTCGCACTCAGGCTATAATGGCCATTCCGGCATATTCAGTACACTTTTAATAAAACGACTTCTCTCGAGTGGTCTGCAAGCTGTCCTCATCTTCCCCAGCACTGCTGGCTAGCAGTTCTCAGTCACTCTAAAGGAATGCTTAGAGTTCCTCTCCAAGTTCTTATTTCCTTTTTGATTCAAAGCACATCTCCTCAGCATTAAGAGTGATCTCTAGAAAAATCCTTCTGAGTCTAAACATTCCCACTCTTGCCTCCTAAAAAAATTTAAATTCCTATTAACTGTTCTTTAGCCCTTGGGGCATTGAGTACATATGTTCTTGTAAGGGTTAGCACAAGGTGGTTTTCCTCTTGATTCTCCAGCAAATTTTTCTTCTATCTCCAGTAGAGCTAGAAAATCATCTACTGATATGAAAAATAATTTTTCTATGCATTGATAAGTAATAAAATTTGCAAGTGACATGTATTTTTGTAGAAAAAAATCTACTGGCTTCTAAAGCACTCATTTAAATACACATTTAAAAAACAAATCTTGGCAAAGGCCAGTGGCCTGGCAGGTCCTCTGCCCTCGGCTAACACAGTCCACACACATCCCAAGGACCAGGGTTCACAACCCAAGACCAGGGGGAACAACCAAGATGAACAATGAAATAAAAGAACTGCTTCTTCCTCCTCTCTCTTCCTATCTGCCTACCTGTTCGCCTTCATCCCTGCCTGCACCTTTCCTTTAAAACAAACAAACACAAAATCAAGTCATAATGCTTATAAAATAGAAATTTACACGTTTCACCTATTTCAAACTGAGTCTGGTGGACAAGAAATGCCTGTATCTATTTCTGATTTTTTTTTAAAGAGTTTTCAGATATATAGAAATGACTGCACCATTCCACAAAGACAACTCTAAAAACTTAAGAATAAAAAGCTAATGAGAAATTAGACGCATGCTATACAGGCTGTGTGACAAAAGAGACGTCATCATGATAAAGTTTTTTAAGGTCATTGAATAAAAAATTCAGACTACGAATGGAGAAATCTTAGGACTAAAAACACAGAAGCAGAAGATGCAGAACACTTTAAACATCAAGTAAGGGCATGCCATGGGAGAAGACATGTCGGAACACTGGGTTGTATGTTGTTTTTTTTTTAAAGGAAGGTGCAGGCAGGAATGAAGGTGAGCAGGCAGGCAGGTAAGAAGAGAGAGGAGGAGGAAGCAGCATCTTTGTTCAGTTGTTCACCTGGGTTGCTTCCGCAGGCCCCAGCTAAGGACTCTGGAATACTGAGATTTCAACCTATACCCCTTGGCATTAATGAATAATTTCAGCGTGACTTCGAATAGCTACTAAGGTCAATTATAATAGCCTGTGCTTTGCAAGCTGAAGTTAACAAGAAGACATATCTTACTATATAACTTCTATAGCAGGAGATGGGCAAACGCAACACAGGATGTACCTCTGTTTCCAAGGCCATCCCTTATTCTGACTTACTCTTTGCTGAACATCTAGAATGTTCAGCGAAAACAGCAGACACCAAATGGCTCATGGAGGGCATATTTTCTACCCCAAAGACCTGCCCTAATATTAGCGTCGCGTGACTGAGGAGCCCTGACTTGCTTCTACGCGTGTGTGCAACGTAGTACCTTCCTTGCAGTGATACGAACATTTCCTAAAGGAGAGAATGGATGATCCGAAAGCTGAAGCAGATTAACCACAGTTGCAGTGACAAGTGTCTCTTACATTCGACATTGTCCCTGCTGCCTCTAACAGGTGTGTCTATTCATGTAGCTTACAATTGCTACTCAACCTTTCTAATATATGTTTGAAGCATTTGCATGTTCCGAAATCTTGACTCATCCTGGGGATCGTACAGTCTTATTTATGTCTTGCAATTATTTTTTCCCCTTTAGTTTGGCTAAAATGCCTCACACAGTGACAGGTACATAATAAACACTCAGTAAATGTAGGGTGATTGAATTTAGCTCTGCCTGCTTTCCACATTGCCACCAAAGTCTCTTAATATTGCTTTCATTTTCATAGCTATTGATTCAATTATACTTCCTCAGTTCTTAAATGAAGCAGGCTACACCCCCCCCAGGCATCCACATATTAGTGGTGTCCTCATTCGTCTTCCATTTATGTCTAACTAAACTAATTATTTCCCTGCTACCTCACACTCCACCGGTGGTACACACGCCGCGGAGACGGCCCTGTCTCCTGCAGGCATCGTGTGTATCTTTTCAGCAGCCTGTGGTAACGCGGGTGACAGAACCATTAAGAATGTCAGCCTTCGATGCACGAGGAACTTATGTAAAGCAAATGGTGTCATCTGAGGTAAAATCGGTGGCAGCAGCAAAGGGAAAGGCAGGAGCCGACACGGTTTCATGCAAACTTTAAAAGAAGAAGAGAAACGATGTGTTCATTCTCAGGGCAAAAGAGAAAATGAAAGCAAAAACAGCTAAATAGCTTCATGATTGCTGCAGGACCTTGACCACATTCATGGCGGTCACTGCTGTACCAGGGCACTGAGCAAATGGCTGGATTTTTTTTTTTTTTTTTTTTTTTGCAAAGTTAAATAGTGATGATGGTGAATGGGTGGGCGGATGGATGAAAGGGTGGGGGATGAGAGGGTATGTAGGTAGATGGATGATGGATTGGTGGATGGATGGAAAGACGGACGGACGGATGGATGGATGGATGGATGCAGAGAGAGCTGAATGGATGACTGCATGGCTAAATGCGCAGGTGAATGGATGGTGGGTGGGTGGATTGTTGGATGCATGGATGGAGGGATGGATAGATGGGCGGACGGGTGGACTGATGGATTAGACGGGATCCTTTAACTCCTTCCTGCCTCCACAGCTACAAGCCCACTCCAAGTCAATGTCACTCCCCCCTCCCAGGATATTCCAACAGGCCTTACAACTGCTCTCCTTGCTCCTACTTTTCCTTTGTGCAATCCTCCCTCAATATAGTAACCAGAGTAATTTTTTTTAACAAAAATACAATCAAATCCTTTACCTTTTCACATCCTTTAATGGTGGCCCATGGCACTTAGGACATAACCTGAAACCTGCACTTTGGCGGATCCCTCTCCCCCGGGCACTCTTTCGACTCCATCATACGCACCCCGCTCCACCACTGAGTTCCAACCGCACCACCCTTCAGCTCTTCCAGGGTCCCAGCTGGCCTGCCCTACCTCCAGACACATCCCCGTCTCCACTTCACATCACTTCCTTGATCGCCCAATTAAATGAGCACACGCGAAACGAGGCTGCGTCTATCTCACGGCACATGTACAGCGTACAGCTGTGCATTCATCTGCATGCTTGTCTCATCTTTGCTTCCTCGGGAGGATAGCGTCCCCGGCGGTCTGGCCAGAGCGGTGGTGCCTTTAAGCTAAGCACCCAGGGCCGCCGAGGTGAGCGCAGGATTACACTAGACTCTCAGCCCGGCGGCACCTCCAGGCTCTTGACGATGTCTCGCCCTTGGATGCAAGGAGCTGGCTGCCTGCTTCTGCGCCACCGTGTGCTCTGAATGAGGTCGCCTGAGTTATCACCTCTCTATTATCTCCTCACCCTGTAACTTTATGAAAATGTGTGAGCATTCGCTGAACTACATGTGTGTACTGGAGACACGTGTGTGCGCATATATACACACGCGTGTACATATCGATCGAATGGATGGAATACACTAGTCATAAAAATACAGCCTCTCGAAAGGCACTTCAGTTCCTCACTTGCTAGCTCTTCACTTGCTTTTCATTTTCTCCTAGAATGAAAGGTCCCTGCAGCCCCACCCAACGTTGGTGGACCGTCAGCCAACCTCGGAAGGACGTCAGTGGTGACTTGGGTGACGTCCTGCTTTCTCTTCATGAGCAGGAGTCTTTTTTAAGGCACCATCCTGGGAACCCCAGAGAAGGGTTCCATTTCTATTCTCTCTGCGCAGGTAGCTCCTGCTCCTCCTCTTCCTTTGCACAGAGAGGAGACAGAGGAGGGGAAGCCCCAGAGGAGATGCCAGTTTATCTGGAATCAGCCCCGTCATCAGCTTCCCCTACTCTTTGGAGAAGCAGAGTTACAAAAATAAGCTAGAATATGAGCTGAGAGCTGAGGTCTTCAGACACAGAATCCTCAGAGTTCCCCAGGAGCCCAGAGTCCTTGCTGCTACCATGGGTGAAATCCACGGTCCCAGGGACCCTGCGACCCTGGGTGTCGCATACAGCAAGCATTTCATGCACTGTCAAGAGTACGGCTTCAGTCAACACCGCTGGAGTCCAGATCCAACCTCGCCCGTGGGGAGCCCTCTGACTTCAAGCCCTCTCCCAGCAGTAATTAGCAGGTCACTGTGACAATCAAATGAGGAGATGCATGTGAAATGCTCAGCCCCACACCTGGCCCTGGAGCAAATTCCAACATGCTAGCTGTCATGTGCAGATACCCAGGACACCAGCTTCCACTGCAGGGACCCAGAAGGAGATCGGCCCCTCGCAGGGCTTCCAGAAAAAGCTTACTCTTGGGAAGGCTCTTAGTACAAGCGTTTTGAAGGAATTTATTCTTGGGGAAAGAGAACGGGGCCAAGAGTGGAGAACTGGATGATGACAAAGCAACAGACTTCATAGCAAACAAACGTCACAGGCCCTGACTTCCCTGGACTCCGCCCTGGAGGGGGTTCAGCTTACCGCCGCCCCTCAGGTTGGATCACCCACCCGGCCTGCCTTCCAGAACGGCAGCACAGCAGGGTTTTTGCTCCTATCTTTTGCTGCATCGCTTGCTATCAAAGCAAAGGACAAAGGTTTTGTCCGACACCCTCTCCACCAAAGACAGGAATTTTGATTTAATCTTCACAGGAAACCTATGGCTTGCTAATGGCTTCCTCATTAAAGAAGAGGAAGTTGGAACTGAGAAAGGGTTGAGTAACATGCCCCGTTTGCAGAAGTGACAGAGACAGAGCCAAGATTTGAATCCCTGTCCTTGTGTCTTAACGCCCATCCTTTCCCAGTAGGACCCTGATTTCCTGTATTCGAATCTAAATGAGCTCCCGGCTGTGACCCACTGGTCTGCTGAACACATTGAAAGACTCATGGCTGGCCTCCCCCTGCCTTGAAGGACGCCCACACACTTCCACCGACAGTCTTCAGAGCCCCTTGGGGTGGAACCGCATCGACTAGACTGAGAACACCGTGTGCCTGGCAGCCTTGTCCCTGAGTTTGCAGCTGTCACGATGGCACATGGGATGGGACGTCATCACGGATCTCCAAGCTCTGCAAATCCTGGTCAAGAGTGAGAAGGCGGCACGCCCCTGGGGCTCAGGAGGCTAAGAGCTGCCACGGAAAGCCCACAGGACCAGGTTCAAGGCCCGAAGCAAGGGGAAAAGAAGAGAAAAGCATCATGAGGCAGTGATTTCAGATCTGCCAAAGTCAGAGGTTCTTGGCTGACGGGAGGCTCCGGGAAAACATCTGGGGCAGGAGCCATGCTGCGGATGCCCTCCCTCTTCGGGGCACCGTGGTGACACAGAGCAATGGGCGATTGTCTGATCTGACTGCTCCCTGGATGCCGGGAGTCCCCGGAAGGTAAAGAGTCCCTGGGACTCAGGTCCCAGCCCACAGCTGAGCTCTTCTGAAGGGAGATCGGGACCCTCACGGGCCGGCAGAGCACAGGCAGCTAAGACAGGAAATCCCACAGACAACGCGAGGTCGCACCTTCACGCCCCGTCCAGGGACCTAGCAACGCGCACCCACGCCATAAAGAGGCGGTGTCCTCCGACTGAGGGGTTCCTCTGAGGGTGTCTATCCTGAGGAAGCCTCCAGGAAGACGCTCTGCAGATGCTGAGTAATTAGCTCTGGCATTGATGGTGCAGGGGGGAAAGAGCAGAACCTCCTTGATGTTTAACAGAGAAAACCCCACCCTGCGCCATCTGAGAGACCCTGACATTACCACGTGGGGATGAACGAACAACCGAACAAACGCTCCAGCTCAGACGTCGCCGGGAAACTAACACCAAATCACAAGCCGGCGATGGCCAGGGATCTGGATCCACCGCTGGGGGGCTGGGGGGGCGTCCAGGAAAGTGGGGAAGGAGTGAGACAGCAGAGACCCCGGGGCAGCTATGCCGCCTTCCCTCGACTCCTCAGAGACATAGCTGTGTGATCAGCTTAACACAGGCGTCGGGAAGGTCAGGCAGAGCTGGGATTCTGTTCGGAAAGGAAAGGCAGGTGCTTGCAATTGAGCCTCTGGGCGAGAGAAGCCAGCTTTGCATGCAGGACATGGACACCCCCTTCCCGAGCCAGACTCGACCCGGCTGCGGTGTGTGATTCCGCCCTCGGGCCATCTGCTCGGGGGCTGTGAAAGCAGCCGAGTGTCCTCCTGCCTGGACACTGGGGAGGACGCCGATCACTAGTCAATCTGCTTGAAATTGCCTCTGATGATTAGTGTGTAATGACTCAGGTAGGTCACGGCCAGGGACGTTCCTGTTATTAATGCATTATCAGCTGTAAGTGGGCATCGAGTCTCCAGAGAATACAGATTCACAGCCCAGGTGGGGGAGTCGGTCCTGCGCCCTGGAGACAGGCGTGGCTGGGGGAGGAAACCCTGCAAAGGCATTGTCCTTCTGGGGAGAGTGAGAAAGGGCCTAGGGAAGGGCAGCCGGCTCTGTTCCAGGGGCTCCCGGCCTGGAAAGCTGGAGAAGAATCCACCTGCATCAGGGTGACAGGGTCCCCAAGTCTGAGCAGGAATTGAGCTCCTCCTTGCATTTTGAGCCCCACGTCCATCCTTCTCTGTGACTGGCTCGTCCATGAAAACTACGACCATTAGAGAAGTATTATCACAACATTTTATCATGAACCAGCACCCCACGTTTGTCGACTCTCACAGACCCAGCACCCAGGGAGAATCCAACACAGCAATGTTCCTGTAACTGTCTGGGAATGAGTGACACCGCACTAGGGACAGGATGCGGGCACGCCCGTGTCCTGGGACCCTGTCCCGGAACGTTGCTCCTGGAAGGTGCACGACATAGTCACCGTCTTCAATCGAGGGACTGTGGGCTAATGAGCTAACTGGTGTGTGTTCAAGTGCACGGCACACACGTCTTACTGTTTTTGGCCCCGACTGCATGCCAGGCAGAGTCAGGGCTGGCACTGTCTGAGGCAAGACTTATGATTTGTGGAAATAATGACCTGAATTCAAGGGACACGAGCCACATTTTTTTTTTAACATGTGAGCACCTGAAGTTTTGTTTTGATGCACCTCGAACATTGAAGAAATCTTGGAGGTAAGGCCTGAAACCATAAAACGCATAGAAGAAAATATAGGCAAACCATTCCTTGAAAACAAGCTGAGACAGTCTTTCAGAACTTGATTCCAATGACAAGGGAACTAAAATCCAAACACAAAACAAAATTGGGACTACATCACACGAAAAGACTGCACAGCAAAGAACACGCTCATCAAAACAAACAGACATCCTACGGAACGAGAGAAGATGTTTGAACATCATACATCGGATATGGGGTTAATATCCAAAATACATAAAGAACTCTCACAGCTGAACAGAAAAGACAATCCAATTAAACACTGGGCAGAAGATCTTAATAGACACTCCTCCAAAGAAGATGCACAAATGGCCACCAGGCACAGAAAAGATGCCCCCCTCTCTCTCTTGTCATTCTGGAAACGCAAACGGAAACAGCCAAGAGATCACCTCACACCTGTGAAAATGGCAATTTTCAAAAAGAACAGAAAACACAGTGTCAGCAAGGGTGCAGAGAAAAGGGAATTCTCGTACACCGTGGGCAGAACAGAAGCACACTGGCACACTAGGGGAATGTGTGGGGGTCCCTCCGAGCACTGAGAATGGGATTCCCTCATGATCCAGTTATCCCACTATTAGTTACTTATTCTAAAAAGACCAAACATGGCCCTGCGCCACCATGCTCATTGCAGAATTATGTGCAATAGGCAAGAGCTGGAAACAACGTAAGTGCCCACCAACAGATGAATGGATAAAAAAAGCTGTGGCCCTCATACCCAATGGAGTACCACTCAAGCATGAAAAACATAAATTCCTATCATTTGCAGCAACCTGGATGGACCTAGAGGGAATTCTGCTTAGAGTGATCAGTCAGAAAGAGAAAGACAGACATGGTATGATTTCTCTCACATGAAGCACATAGAGAAACCAAGCAAACAAACGAACTCCATCAACCAAAAACTGACTTTTAGTCAATAAAATCAAGTTAGTATTAGCAGGAAGGGAAGTGGGAGGGGAGCAGGGAAATTGGGCGAAGGGAATCAGATATATAATGAAGAAAGAACTGAAACGCTGGTGGGCCGGTTCATTTATTATAGCAGGTATTGATTTGCAATAATATGCATCTCAAATGTATTTAATGTTCTGAAGCAATTTTCTTTCAATACAAATTAAAGGAAAAGAGTTACAAACGCTGTGTCTTCCTCCATTTGGAGGAGGACCGGTTTCCATAACTTGTTAACCAAATGAGCCTTTCCAGCAGCATTTTTGCTCGTTCTTTGCGATTTCCAGTCATCACCACGGGTCACGCATTCTTAAACAAAGCCTCACACTGGCCATGTTGAGTAGAAACAGGAAGCAGATCTAATCTTCAGCTTCAGTGAAGGGCTTTCGCAGAAAGCCGAAGTCATTGTTTTCTTGCGGCCCTTCTCGGGAACTGATGAGGACTTGGGATGAATACCAAAACGTCACCTTCGAGGTGCCAAAGCCAACAGAAGAGGCTGCGGCAAAGCCTGCTTTCATTTTCTCCTGTTCTCAAAAGTAGCCAGTCGCGTGGCTCCAACGCGATCATCTCAGTTCATTAATACATAACCGAGAAGGGAAAATGTCAGTACCACCAGCTGCACGTCCTTGTCCCCGGGACAATGGACTCGTTTCTGCCCAGAAGTGGGGTGCGGCAGCAGCGATGCCCCCCGAACGCATCCATTTCTACCTCTCTGAGATAAGGCTACTCTCCTCAACCTTCTTTCCTCGGCCTCGTTTCTATCTTTCTTGTTTATTCATTGAGTCTCATGTTGGAAGGGATTTTAGTTTAGATCAGTCTAGCTCAATTTCACATTATATTATTACTGTTACTATTATTCTAATGAGGAAGTAAGGAAGTAAGAGTGCTCGAATATGCTGTTAAGAACTATAATCAGGATCAAGTGATGAACTAATCAAGCCAGGACACAGCCAGGCCCCCTTGATGCTCAGACTGATCTAGATTCGGACGGGGAATGTGGATGACAGAAGAATGGTTTTGAAAAACCAAGAGTTTGAACAGAACTGGTTCGGCAACAATGGAGCAGAGACAGAGACACACACGTGCAATGTGTGGGCCAGAATGCAAGATGGTGGCTTGATGGGGACATCATTGTGTGTGCCCTGTAGACCCTGGGCCTCCAAATGCAACTGGCATGCAAGCCGCCCGGTGCCCGGTCACCCATTCAACGAACGATCTTCTGACACCCCTGCTCCCGCTCTCCAGCACTCACCCATCACCAGAGCCCACAGGACTGACTGTCCGCTGTAGGCAGACGGTACTTCCCTTGCCGTGTGGTTCACTCAGACAGAGCATAAGACACAACTCAAGGGAAGGCGTACTGTGGCGGTGGAGGAGCGCGCCGAGAATCACCCCCCGCTTACTTCTGCACCAGTGGAGGGACGAGGCGCACAGAACTGCAGGGGGCAGAAGGTGCTCTGGGTCTTGGGACAGCACCAGTTGGTGACATCAACCAGCTGGTGATCAGCCAAAGTCTAAGAAAGGAAAATCCAGGCCTGAGCTCGGAATTGATGACCACGTTAGCCTCTAGTCTAGAGCCATCCTGTCCCAAAGGGTAGCTGTTACCCGTCACATGAGGCTATTTAGCTGTAAGTCAGTTAAAAATAAATGAAACTATGGACTTAGTTCCCCTGTGGCATAGACATATTTTAAGTACTTAGCGGTCTTATCAGTGGTTACCATACTCATAGCAGATAAAGACATTCCTCTCATCACAGAATGTGCCACTGGGCAGCTAGACTGGATGAGAGAGAAAGACGAACATTCATCACTGCTCACGCAGCTCACTCACTGTCATTTCAATACTGCGTGCTCCCACGACAGGACAACCTGACGGGCACGGGGGCGAAGAAAGGCTTCCTGGCAAGTTCATTGTGAAAGTTGTAGGAAATTACTCCGAGTCGTAGGTTCAGTCATGTCCCTGTTACCAGCAGCCTTCTGTCCTTTTCCTTCTTGCACACAGCTCAGAGTTAGGCCCTCCTTAGAGGAACTAAGCCCCCTAAATCACTATATAGTGGCCCATCTCTGTCCAAAGAGACCCAATACGCATGGAACATTCTGGGAAAAAACTACACAAAATCACACTTTGGAAGCAGAAGAGCAGCACTGACGTCTTTAAAGCCAACAGAGACACTGAGCCCTGATACCGGCTAAGGGTAAGGTCGTAGCCACTGTGTCAGTCTGGACATGATGCTCGGTGTCACAGAAGTCACTGCTGCTGGTAAAATCCCACCACGACTGGGCCGTGTCCTCCCTTGAGCTGGACCACGAGTGCCTGGTGCAGAAGGCGGCCTGTCTGGATGCCAGAGCCAACGCTTCCCTGGTCACCTAGCAACCGTCCAGGATGCAATCTGTGTTCTCGGGAAGCGACCTCATGACCCCAGATGCTGATTGAAGTTCACGGTGACAGAGAAGGTCTGAGCACAAGAAAAGCATCAAAGTCTACCAGACACAGAGAGTGGGCGGCCTCTCTCGGCCTCTCCAAAGAGGAGCGTTTCTATTTCTTCTCTTTTTCACTTCTTTTTTTAAAAAAATTGGATAGCTACACATTGGTTTTGAGCAGAGAATATTTTTTTCCCCTTCAAGACTGCAATTGTAGATATGGAAATACCATATCCAAAGATAAATTAACATGAATTCCTTACAACCCTGTGCTAATTATCTCGGGGACCAGAGCCTCCCCTAGGTTAGATGCTTCTGCCCCGATCCGGCTTGGAACATGAATTTCTTTCTGAGAAGCAGGAATCTCTGTCTGGTGGAGAAAGCAGACAAGGGTGGAGGCGCCTACAAAATCCAAAACCATCTGGAAACCCACGTCCTCCAACCCTCCCCTCCCCTGACTGCTCCGGCATAAACGCATCTTGGAGAAGGCTGCTGCCCGAAACTAGAAAAGGTAAATTCATATTTCACTGTCCACCAACAGATCTGAACAGACTTCCTGCCACACAGCCCCCTCCTCTTTCCTTACAAAACCTGAGTTCTCAGGAACTGGTGCAGCCTGAACTTCAAAGGCTTTATAAGATAGATATGGCATGTAGGGAATTAGATGTGAAATTTCCTTTATGACTGGGAACAAAAGCGGTGGGTGTAATCTCCTGTGAGATACAAGCTTTAGCTGATCAGGGTCACGCCGAGTCATTCTGATGTAGGGACCAGCAAAGGAGCACACCGTCTTTTTATTTCTCCCTCTCCTCCTCCTCCTCCTCCTCCTCCCCTTTTGCATATGCAAATTCCTTAGCATGAAGGGGGTCTTGAAATACCACTGAGGGCAAAAGAATTCCCTTTGATCAGACTCTTCCAGGTCTCTCCAGGCCTCCCACGTCTCCCATCTACCTGTCTCTGTATGAGATTTGAGGTAGCAAATTAGACTTCACCACTCTCAGAAGTAGAATGCGGTCAGACATTGTTAAATCCACGAAGGAAGCTACGTCTTGAAATATACATACAGACATATGTACATACACACACAAATGTATGTATATATTCTCTAGGACGCCTTTTTAAATTTTGATATTTCTTGTTAAATTATTACCATTTCATTCATCAAATAAGTTGTTTGCCAAATGAATTACTGCCGAGCAGAGCTGATGTCAGAGATTTCTAGAAAAGGTTGTGCCTCCCACCACGGCCCCCACACGCAAGCGTATCAAAAAAAAAAAAAGTTGGGGAAATTGGACAAAATACTGCTGGCTCCACCAAAAATAAAGTCCTTGTGTGCAACGAAAAGGCAGCCGGCGGAAAGTGCTTACTTGCTAAAAACAAATGAAATTTCTAAAATGTACCCCAGCATCTTAAAGCACAGAATTTCTTTTCTGCCGTCATTTTTATACAGTCCTAGGTACTCCATTTCCAAAAGAGCAAAATGAATTGCTCTTAAATGCTTCACGAAATACGTGGTCTCACTGAAGACCCTGGGTCTGCCAGCGTTTGTCCCCATGTGGCGTGGCGAGGTCATGGACGGGAGGATGGGGAGGAAGAATCTCTTGATGAGGGGACGGAAGGAAAGCAAACACAGGTAGGCCCTCGACTCTCTCAGACACCTCCCATGGTCACTGTCAGGTCCCACTCAGCAGACCCTCTGTCATCTCAGAAGTTAGTGCAATAGTTCAGAAAAGACAGACCCTGGCGGGCACAGGGTTTCCAAACCCCATAGGTGGGCAGAGGAGAGAGCTTCTCAGAGCAAAGGTCATCAAAGACACAGAGGTATTTATGCAATGAATGCTGAAAAGTGGGCGCACTTACGGAATGCTGAGCTCGATCAAGGAAGCCGTAAGTCCCACGTGCATGAGTTCGCTGGGCTCTCTGAGCAGCGTCCTGGGGAGGAAGACAGGGAGAGTTTAGAGGAATGTGTTCTCGAATGTGTCCGCACCTTCCCTCGCAGTCCTATCTGACAAACACCCCAAACACGTGCTTGACTCTACCGTGAATTCATAACGAAGATGGTCCAGGTAAAAATCTCTTAACATCCGGCCACTGAACCCAGCCACGGTCCCATCAGGAAAGTGTTAGTGTTTCATGCATGTCAGCAGAGGAAACCGAGGCTCAGTGGGCCCAAGGTGCCCACAGTGTGCCTGGACGCGGTACAGTCTGGATTTGAACTTGGTCAACTGGACACGCAGCTAAGACCACTCTGCTCTACGAGACTGGCAATATTATTATTGTGGAGTTTCCTGTATGAAGTTAGGAGGGATGACAAACTCTACATGTCCTTTCCATACTAGAATTCCAAGAGTCTATAAATGCTCAGCCCTTTGACAGCAAATGTTCCAAGTGGTTTCATTTTGCATTGAATAAAATTGCAATGTAAGGCAGGCAACACTCCATCAATCATACATTTCACAAACACGGCTATCACCAGCCAATGAGATGGAGTAAGATTCACGCTCATTGATGTTTAAATAAGGCAATTATGACCTGAACTGCACACCACCATTATAACTATAATTTGTGAATTGAGGAAGAGGTCATCTCCAACCAGAACAATCAAAATGTACTAATATTTCTGAGAGATCTACATGGTACCCTGCACCCAAGAGCGTTGGCCCTGACTGAACTGTTTCCTCTCTGGGAGAAACTTAACAGCAGATATGGAACTGGTTTGCAAGGCACTAAAATCCCAGCCCAGTGCTCTTTACTCCTGTAGAGTCAAACTTCATACCTAGACACAATGCAATTCCTAAGTTTCAGAGTTTAATTATAAACATTGCTCGCAGATATATGTTTAGAAAATATACCTCCTTTCTTAATTAGATGGCACTTTATTTAATCTTCACATTTGGTAATTCTACTGGTATTGATAAAGTAGAATCTCTGAGAACACCAAGTTTCAAAAAATATTGGAAATACCTGTCCTAAGAGACCTAGGGGTATACACAACCATGAAGTGGTAAGGAAGATGGTAAAAGTAGTCATCCATCCATTATCTATCTATCCATCCATCATCTACTCATTCTTCTGTTGATCCTACCATCCATCATCCATCTATCCACCCATTACCTACCCATCCATCCATCATTCATCCATTCATCCATCCATTCATCTACCCATTCACCCACCTATCCATCATCTAACCATCTGTTCATCCACCCATCCGTGATCTCACCATCATCCATGCATCTAGCCATCCATCCATCGTTCATCCATCCACCCATCCATCATTTATCCTTCCATCCATCCACCCATCCACCCACCCACCCATCCATTCATCCATCATTCATCCATCCACCCATCATTCATCCATTCATTCATCTATCCATCCACCTATCCATCCATCCACCCATCATTCATCCATTCATTCATCCATCCATCCACCCATCCCAGTCATTAACCAATCAACTTTATGATCATAAAAAAGTCACCTAATTTTTCTTTGTCTCAGCTTCCTAATCTGTAAAACTGAAATAAACCTACTACATACCTCAATGAATTGAGATAAATATTAGATTTTAACATTTGTCAAGCACTTAACTCTGTCTGGCACAAAGTCAATGCTGTCAACGTTTTTATCATGTATTTAGCCCCTTTTATGTCAGGCACTTTCCTCTTGGTGCCCACAACCCAGTGGAGAAAGAAAAACTTGGCCGAGGACGTTGGGGAAGGCTTCGTCCAGGAAGTGGCTGAGATCTTAAAGGGAGAAAAATAAACCAGATGAAGGGAAAGAGCATGATTTGAGAAGATGAGTTAGGAGAGTTCATAAACTATATGGTTATCTTCACTGGACACCTCCAGTTGGGGAACTTTGTGTTGTAATAACAATAATATTAATAGAAGGTAGCACAGTCATCGCGGTTGTATATCATCCCCTATCAAAATCCATATGCTGCCCCTTCTTTATCAAAAATAACAAGAGCTTCTCCGGTCAGTTTCAACCTTTTTAACCCTGCCCCTCCTCTCTCCAGTCACCCACCACTGCCTAATAATCTCTCTCACATGCCCTCAGTTCCAGCCACATTGAAATACTTAGAAGACACACGGAGCTGTCAGACCTCTAGCCCTCTGGTCACATCTTTCTTCTTGAACCTCCCTTCCCAGGCCCGATTTCAACTCATTCTTCAAGGTCCATGCAAGCGTGAACTTCTCTGTAGTTTTCACTGACCCGTCCAGCTGGACTGGCATTGTCTCGGGGCACCGGCGCCTTCCACACACCCTTGTCTCTGAACATGAATCACCCATGCTCTCTGACCCCTTTAGACCTACCCTGCCCAGGCCGGGTGCTCCTGAGGGCAGGGACAATGTTTTATTCATCAGTCAGTGCCCTTTTCACGGAGGGCACTTAGCTGCTGGCGGGCAACTTCAGAAGCGACTCTTCGTTGACCCAAATGCTACAGCACAAGAAGGGCCCTGGCCTTCCTTCCAGACAGAGGTTTCTCTGAGTAGCACGACCTTCTCCCGAGTTCCCCTCCTCAGTATCCAGGTGATGATGTTAACGGCACGTCCATGTCAGCTTCCTGCCCAAACCTTTAGATGGGCTCTTAACCCAGTCTGTAGTTGAAATGAATATTATAAACCTCCCCCTTTTTGCTGATATGAATCTGTCCAATCCTTTAGGTGGATTGTTTTAGAAAAAGTAAATACAGGCTGAGAAGCACTGTGACCAGGCGAATGGCATCCGGCAGCAAGAACCGTCTTAGATGCTCCTCTTGAGTTCCAGAGGGCGACGTGACTTCGAAACAGAACAAGCCTGCAACGATGATGGGTCTGAGTCTGCAGTGACTCTTGCAAACTCCCTGAAGAGCGGCTGTAAGCAGGGAGAATCCTGGGCCCCCGGGGAACAGGGCGGACTTTGCAGGCAGGATGCGGGTGAAGGCTGCTCCAGGCTCAGTGGTCACCTCTGCACCCAGCCCACATGGATGCACAAAACAGCAAACCCATTACTTCCAAACGCTGGAACTGAGGACCCGCGGCCAGCAGGTGGAGTTTCAGTGCTAACTCTCAGCAGGGCCAGCCTGGCAACCATCCTTCTGACCTGACTCTGCAGTGGCCACTTCTTGGGGTTCCTCGACTAGCAGAACTTCGGCTCCAGACCTGCACCTCTCCCGCCTCCACAGGCAGAATGGGAACGTGACTACGTGACCATGACACCTGACTGTTTAAGCCGTATCTCGACGGTTTCCCACTGCGCGCAGGACAAGCCAGGACCCAGGACCCAGCCTGACATCTGCACACTGGGCTTCTGACACAGCCCAGCTGTTTCTCTGACGGTGAGCAGGCACACCTCCCTCCGGAGCCCTGGGGGCACCCTGGGGACCATCCAGCTGCAGGTCGCACCTACTTCCACCCATGCACGTGGCACCTTGGACCTGGAGAGGGTTTACCACCCCTTTCGCAGGCACTATCGCAACTTCTGATGGCAGCCCTGCGCAGAGGGTCGGAGCCCACCCCTGCTTCCTCAGTGGCACCATCCACAGCAAGCTTGGAGGGGTCAGCGAGGGGAATGACTGAAGGGTGCAGTCCCTGGGCCGATGGATGGCACCTCAGCTCCTCATTTTAGCCCTGCCTCTGACCACACTGCTGTGGGGAGGAAGGAGTTCACTGGTATTTGGGAAGCAAAGACAGAGAACAGATGGGGTGAGGAGTGAAGAGGGCAGGCGGGCTTCTCACCTTGTTGCTAATTTCAGGCCCAAGTCAGGTAACTGGGCCAGTCCACTGAGTTCACCCCTCACCCCACTCCATCTCTGGCCTGCAGAGTCCAGAAATCATGACCCCGGTTCAGGAGGGCTCTGTACCAAAGGATGGAGCCTCATCTGGTCTAATCCCCCTCTCCTGCTGGAACCTGGAAGACACTGTGATGTTTCCACGCCTCCTGGGACTGGGACCCGTGGGGTCAGCGTTCTCTGCAGGGAACAGAAGAGCAGAGGAACCAGACTCTGGAGCAGGAAGGAGGAGCCAGAGAACAAGCAACAGAGGTGGGCAGTGGAAGGGAGCTTGGGGTAGGGATGGGGCCACTTAGTGACTTAGCCACTATGAATGCTGGTCCTCCTGGGACTGGGCTCCGCCTGCCCTGTGTGCCAAAGCCCTCGTGAGCGATGGACAATCATCCCTCTTCCAGCTGCGCTGAGTGTGTTTCTCTTGTTCACCAATAGAGGACCCCCATGTGAGGCACCAGCCGGTGGCATTCGGACATGCCAGCTGGCCGCTGACTTCATCAACACCGTGACTGCCCTCTCTCCGAGTTTCTCAAGCCCCTGACATCATCCAGGCGTCTGGAGTCTGAGCGACCTCAAAAGGGACATCAGGCCGCACCAGCACTGAGCAAGGCGTCTGGTCACCTGGGCCTGGTACGTGCTGTGTGCAGAGGTGGGGCAGGAGCGACCTCGCCCGGGGCTGGAAGGGAGTGAAGGCCCCCGAGGGTGGAGACAGAAGCCGTGGGAACGCGCCACCCCAGCCGGATGAAGGAGGCTGCCGGCCAGGAGCCACCGCAGTTCGAGACACTGAATGGCTACACTTAGAGGACCCAGCATGTCCCTAGGTCCCCTGTCGGTCTGCACCTGAGCTCTGGACGGGGGCCCAAATGCCCTTTCCCATCCAGGTGCAGTGTCTCTTCCAACACAGCGGCGGGGACAGTGTCATCGCCACCTCCATGCACCGGACACACTCCTCCGGGGGGCAGCAGTGGACGGCGAGCCCAGCCTCCCACACCAGGAAATGCGTCCCCGCCTGTCCCCAGCGCAGCTGCCCGCTCTCTGAGTCGTCTGCTCCCAAACAGCCCCACACCGGAGTGTGTCGAAAGCAAGTGCAGAGCCAAACAAGAACACAACTCGGTCAACAGCTCTCAGCTGAGACAGACCCCTCCCTGCACCATGGACCCCTGACATGGCTCCACGTCTGGACTCGGCTCAGCCTGTGTACGCCCGATGGGTGGGCAGCACTCTGCTCCGCACCCTGGGAGCCCCGGCTGGCACCCGGAGGAGCTCCTGCCCCCATACGCCCGGGCCCTGTGCTGCAGGACCCTCGCACTGCAGACGTCTGCTGCCCACGTCCTGTCCCGCGATGGCCGGCACCCAAGCCCGGGCGCCGCGATCATGCTCGTGACCGATGGACTGCGCAGCAGAGGCTTTGGGCACAGACTTGGGCTCATCGTTCATCTAGCTGTGTGACTGGGGGCGAGCTGCCGGCCCCCTGAACCTGTTCTCCTACCTGCCCAATGGGAAGAGGGACGCCCTCCTCTGCTGAGAGCGAAGCAAGGAAACGCACCATGGTGACCGGCCCTGCTCTCAGCGCGTCTCACGCCAAGGAGAAGGCTGTGCAGTCATCAGCAGGCCTCCCAGGGAGCAAGGTCCCATTTAGCTCCCAGGTCAGAACATCCAGATGAGTGTTAGCGCGGGACCTGCCACCCCTGTGGCTCACAGCGACCCCAGGGTCCTGGGTGCTCATGGAGGGTTTCTGAAAATAAGGGCCCACTGGAGCGCCTTTCTTATGGACAAAATACAACTGCAGCTGCTGCTCCAGGGCTGACCTGTCTTGTCCTGCTGTTTAAATGCAATAAAGACTGGCCTCTATGACCAACTGGAAACAGCAGGTGTTGGAGGGGTGTGGGGAAAGGGAGCCTCCTTCGCTGTGGCCGGGAGTGCGAGTGGGTGCCTCTCCTTTGGAAACCAGGATGGAGACTCTTCAAGCAAATCAAGACAGATGTGCTGTTGGATCCAGCCACCCACGCCTGCGC
>RJWH01005323.1:0-79735 GCA_004363575.1 Solenodon paradoxus | reverse complement strand
AATACTTAGTTAACTTTATGTATGACTTCATAATATTTAGACATAAGGTATCCAGAGTTTCATATGTACTCATGCTCCAGCATGACTGATGTTAGGGACAGGCAGAAGAGAGGTACCTGGGAAAGTCAACCTGTGTCTGCAAAGAAATAAATGAAAAACATTTGTCATTTTCAATCACTTTTATCCTTCCTGCAGCACACTTTTATCCTTCCCAGCACAGCATGGGAACCTAGTAAGGCAAGGAGAACGAGAGAAACAAGGCATATGGCAAGTTCTAGGAAAAGGTCACACTCATTTCTCCAGGTCATTCTAGCCCCAAGTCAAATCAACCATGGGGGTGCAGAAAAACCTTTAATGGGATAAGAGAAGCAATGTTTTAGGAAAATAAAAATTTGAAATCATTATGGAAATTGTTAGCGAAATTTTTTAAAAATTGATTTCAATTATTTGAAAGGCATAAGACACTTATTGTTCGAATTGTGGCAAATTCAGACATTCAGTGAATGGTAGAGAGATGGACTGAGTGTGTATGATGTGAGTATCCCCTGTGTATCAGGTGCCCAAATTCCAACTAGAAATTTACCCACTGTCTTCCATTGTCGTATTTTCTGCAGTGAATCTTCCAAAACCAGAAGCACAATACTGTTTTGAATTCCCAAATTTAGAAGATTCTAGAGAAAAAGGGGGATAGAGAAATGGGTAAAATAGGGATGTGGGATACAAACCAAGCCTGTGTAGAAACCTCGTTGACATTCATTTTCTGGGGTAGAGATTTAAAAGAGAATTATTATAGGTCTGATGACAACCCCATAGCAAAGTAGACTATGAATAATTCGTTAGTCTCTGCTTATTAAGGAAGAGTGAAGGAAGAAGATGAGAAAAGAACTATTAAGTGCATTATAAGGATTTCACTAGGATCAGTGTAAAAGTTCAGTATAGGAAACATAAAACTTTCTGAAAATTAATTTCAAAGAAACGTTATGAGAAATAAGAAAAAGAAAGAAGAGAAAGAGAAAAAAGGAGAGGAGAATGTCTGGGTGGGAGGAAGAGAAAGAGAGAGAGAGAGAGAGAGAGAGAGAGAGAGAGAGAGAGAGAGAGAGAGAGAGAGAGAGAGAGAGAGAGAGAGAGAGAGAGAGAGGCAGACAGAGAACTTAGATGCCACAGGATTTATCCTGCTTGATAAAAAGGACTTACTGTCAATCCATGCAAAGAGCTGGACTCTGAAGCAGAACCTCAGCCCCCTTTTAATGGATGCTCTGCACTTACCATGGTTGGCATATTCCCTAAGCTTCCAGCTCCTCTGGGCGTATTTGCCACTCATTACACTGCTATTGCTATTTCTACCTGACACCTTGTCGCAACATATATATCATAATTCCATAATTAGCTTTGAATGTCTTCTTCCTGATGTTTGCATTAAATGTAGATGGCAGGGATAGCAAATTAGTTCTTATACTAATTCATCATAAACTGGAAATAAAAGTCTGCCTGGCTGAATGAGTAAACATATGATTAGAAATAATAAATAATTCTTTTTAGCGGAGGTAATTGCTTAGGAATACAATTCACTATGTCAGTGCTGAGACCCACAGTCAGTTGTCAGTATACCCTATGATAAACTCTCTTCCAGCCATGCAGAAGCATCCTGGGGAAAGCTCTGCTAATGGATGCTGAGCAACGTCAAATGCCCTGCCTGCTTCTCTGGCATGCGTCCAGCTGGTTGGTTCCCTCTTTGAGGGCTACAGTCCATTCCTTGGGTCATAGAGATCATTACGCTTTGCACAGAGTAGACACTCCACGGACACGTTGGAGATAGACATGATAACTATACACTCCAGATCTCCCAAAGCAAATAGGATCCATCAGATTCCGTGAGAAGTCAGCTGCTACATTTCAAAATCAATAATATAAATGGAAAGAACCATTATAGGAATTCACAATCCCAGAAATTAACTATTTAAGCTCCATATAGAAACCAAAAGATGAGTTCTGAGAATTGATTCTTGTTTTTTACCCAGGATGACGTGTTCTTGGAAATGACCTTGTGACCACTGGTCCAGTATATTCCAAGGAGTCCACTGAGAACCAGCTGTAAAACATGGCCCAGTGGGTTTCTACATCATCCAAGCATATTCCTTTCCTGTTCTATTGAGTTCACAATTCTGAAGGCACTGATTTATAAAAGGTCCAAGTCTTTCCCTGCTGAGAATCGTAGTACTCCAGATTTACCCTAGAGAGGAATGAAATTTATATCTCACCTTCAAAAAATGGAAAGCAAAAGCAAATGGCACACTTAAAATATACCGTGTCCAAGAGGCAGACTAAAAAGTTGGGTGGGGGGATAGCAGAGAGAGGATTAATTGTACAGTGAAAAAAGGAAATGGTGGATGGAGTGCCCTGGTGGCCTTTAAGGTTAAACCAGGCACAGTCCACATACATCCTAAGGTCCCTGGTTCGAGATCCAGGACCAAAGAAACAACCAATGATCAACAAGTGAATAAATAAAGTGCGTCTTCCTCCTCTCTCTTCCTGCCTGCTTGCCTTGATTCCTGCCTGTACTTTTCATTTAAAAAGCAAAACAAAAGGAAATGGTGGCAAACTTACTGTATTATATACAGATATGAATTTGCTATCATATATACTTTAAATCTAGTTAATGTTGAAATGTAATATTCCCTCAATAACATCAATTTAAAAATTAAAATAAAAAAGAAAGCTGGAACAGGGTCTCAAATTCACAAAAGATAAACAGGCAATGTAAACATGTGAAACTTGTTTGCTTACACCTATAAGGAAACAGCAGAGTAGATATGAGGATAAAGACAAGCATACATTTGATAAGGAGGGAAACTGAACTCCTAAAACTTTGGTTTGTTTTGCAGTATAATAAACCAATGTTACCTCAATACAAAATAGATTATTTAAAAAATTCTCTTTCTTACAAATTCCCAGGTGATATTGATGATGGTGGTCTTTAAATGATGTATTAATGAGTGAGTTGGTCTGATTCTTTCTGTCAAAGAGGCAAGAGGAAATGAAAATCACTGGGACTAGAGTCATTGAAAAAATACGTGATTGTGAACCTAGGTTTAACCCTTCATGGAGGTAAGGCTGGTCTGTCAGGGAGACACGGGTCAAAGAGGGAATTTGGGAAGAAATATGTGCATATAAAACTGATTCCAGATCACTTTCTGCTCAGACATAAGTAACTGATGACAGTCCTTGAATCTTTTTTCAAATAGCATTGGTTTAATAATATTTAGTTTTCTGGTATATAGCATTATAAATCAACAATCACATATACAACATTATTTTTGTCACCAAATGCCTACTTTCCATTTGTCACCATACAATTGACACTGTTTCCAGATTTACCCACCTCCCCTCCCACTTTCCTTCTGATAACTATTTTTTCTCTTAAAGTCTATGAGGTTGTTTTTGTTCCTTCATTCATCTCCTTATCTACCACATAGGAAAGAAACTATACAGTGTTCATCTTTCTCTGTCTGACTTATTCCACTTAACAAAATACCCTATAGACCCCCCCAGGTTGTAGAAGATGGCAGGATTTGATTATTTTTATGTGTGCTGGAATCTTAAAATGCCTATTTGCCAATTAGTTTCCATATCTGACTTCATAATATTGAAAAACCAAATACTAAGCTGAATATTTCATGGGCTTCCTCTCTTTCTTTCATTATGGTCTAGTTCCTATCTTGTATACCCACTGGAGGATTCATTTTGTTTTTCATCATCCCAATGGATCCAGAAAATCTAAGACAGCCTTTCTGCCCTGAGAGGGCAGCTTCTTTGACAGTGAAATTCATTTATTCTAAGATGCTCTTATCTAAGAAGTGCTGTGTACCTCCTCCATCCTGACAGGCCACCTGTTTCTGAGACTATTCAGTTAAAATGAGTATCAGTGGCTCCATTTGTCACTCTCTCTGCGTAAGGAGAGTTGCCATAAAGTCGTGAGTGGCTGCCAGTGACCTCCTTGCTGGTGAGTCTCAGCTGAGCAGCAGACATGCAGCATTTTCATTGGCAGTTGTTCCAGTCCTTCACTGGGGACTAATTACTCTGCAGGAGCAGTTTGCCTAGTACGACAAAACAATTTTCATTCATCAGCTGTGTGAGATTAATGAAAGCCACAATCTCATTGCAATGAAACACCAAGCTCTCATTTATACTAGCAATACTGGAGGAAATGAGAGACTCTTACTCTTTTCCATATATTTCTGTGTTCCACAATAAAATCAGATGAGACTTTTATAAATGTCAAAGATTACACTTTTGGATATATATATATATATATATATATGTATATATAATGTCAAAAGTATCAAAAGCTTCTGTTGGCAATGCATAAAATAAAATTATAGAAACCATCCTCCTATCGGTGTTCATTTTAAGGGAATCATTCTCAGCTTTGTTTCCTCTCAAGCTGCCTTCTTTGATCCTAAAATAACCACAGAGTAATAAAGTGAAAGACTGTACAGGGATAAAGCATTAAATTCTCTTCTCAAAGTGTTTATAGTAACAAATGTTAATTCACTGAAAACCTTCATTTAAATTTCTGGAGACTGATTGTGCCCTGGATAGGAAGACACTAAAAGACCTGGAATCTCAGAGAGTCTGGTTAACCCTCTGATGACTTCCTGAACCCAAATTGCTCCACACCTCTTCCCCACCAAAAGAAGATCTAAAGAAGCACAAATAAAACCACACATGTCTCATGACTCCAGTATCACTAGGAAAGAGAAAACAACATAAGCTTCAAATTAACTGGAGAAAAAAATGTCAAATTACAACACCTCTCCCTCTACTATCCTCATTAGCTTTGTGCACTAATAAAATGGCCTAATAAAATAACAGCAAACAAATCTACCACCGAATTTTGGTTTTCTAGTAACATTCTGCACCAGAAAGGACCAAGACTCTTTGGAGAAATAGCTGATTCTTAGAATGGGTAGGAAAGATATGACTGGTCCGGAATACCTATGTGCCAACGTAAAGAAATCCCCGCAAAGTGATGGAAGCATATCAAAAAGACACCGGCAGCCAAAAGACACATGAAATTATGTTCCCACTCGCTGGCTATCAGGGAAATGCAAATTAAAACAACAATGAGATATCACTTATACCTGCACACTGCAATTTCAAATGTGTGAAAGAAAAAACAAAGAACCGTAAGTAAAAGAGTTCATACAGGTGAAATGAAAATACTAGTGTAATCTGAAAAAGACTTTATATCAGACATGTCTCACATACACTTCAGATACCTGTGGTTTCACATCTCTTATTTCCCATTCCCCATTGCAACGATCAGCTTTGTGTCAGTTCTGTGCAGTTTCAAACTGGTGCAAGAAAACAAGTTGCACCCTTAGGGCCACACTAGTTTAAGACTATAGATTTGCTTTTCTAAACACAAATAATGGTTTCACATGTTGTCATACTAAAGTGATGAACTCTATGTTTCTATGGCTAGCATCAGTACTTTAGTTCTCCAAGTATGGTTATTAAAAACAAGGGCAGAGTGCAAACACATGTGAAAAGCAATGTAAAACTGCTTCTAAATGAAAGAGTTGTCACTGTCCAAACTAAGCTCTTGGATAACAATCCCAGATCTGACTTCTGAAAATAATCCAGAACTATCATTTGAATATGAAGGAAAGCACACCCAATATGTGTGACCTGTGTGTTATGTATTTGCAATGTGTTTTGACTTTCTTCTATTTTTTTAAAATAATTCTTGTTTGGCTTTGTTTCACAAAGGTATCCATCTCACATACATCTTTGAACATTTCAAAATACATTGAAAGCAAATGACAACATTCTGATATTAAAAAATGCAGAATGAATTCTACTCTTTATCTCCGAATCCCTTTTAGTACTGAGCTTTTATGATTCTAAGTAAACAAATATGATTTTGAATAGACTTGCAAAAGTTTGCTACCGATTTATAAAATGCTCTTTTCTAATGCACCTTATACTTTTATGCCAGAAAATCTCCCCCAAATCCCTATGACTCTTGTTTAATGTAACTTTTTAGCTATTATCCAAATGAAATACTTTTGAAAGTGAACACTGTTTTAATAATTATATTAAGATAATAATTAAGTCACAATTACCCAGGAGAAACGCAATCACCTTAATTTTGTTGACTCTCATTACTGGTATTGTTGAGTAAACTGATAAAACAGCTTTCTAGTTTTGTCTCCCACAATTGCCCCATATAAACTCTCCCCTACAAGTAACCTAGTCCCTTTACTGAATCCCAAATGTTTCTGTATCTCCGCTAAGTGACTAACCTCTCCCATTTTTGAAGGTTGGTTATATCTTATGCAATCAAGATTTTACATGCCAAAGATGTTCTAATCTCTAGATACATATTAATTATTTCAATCTTAAAAATAAGCACATTCAGTAGGTACAATTACTAACTCCAATATCTAGGTGAAACAACTGAAATATGGCCAGGATCAGAGAGCCAACAGGTGACCAAGAAATTTGAACCTGAGTTTTTTCCCCCAGATTCCCTGCTGAAAACAACTTCATAGCTGTTTAATTCAAACATTATCTATTGCCTTAAAACCTCCACATCCTCCTATACCCAGATCATCTCAGAATCCTCTGATGTCATAGAAATTACACATTCTGCTAGTTTTTTCCCTATTCATCCGATGACCTTACAATATATCATATCTAAGCACATTCTCTCCTCCCTTTTTATTAGTATTCGTCACATCAGGTGTACATTTCTTGGTCACTGAATTCCTAAGAGAAGGAGCTATATGGTCATTATTATTGATTTGTTGCTTGATTTTCTTAGCTTTATTATTAGTACTTCATTGAGTCTATATATATATATATATGTGTGTGTGTGTGTGTGTGTGTGTGTGTGTGTATGCATGTGTATATATGTGTTATATATACATATATAAATAACGTATGTGTGTCTAGTAGACTTCTTTCAAAATACATTCATGCTTCAATTGCTTTAAAAAAATCTTAAACTAGTTAAGTTTTAGGGGTTTTTTTGGTAAAAGCAGTTCATTGCAAAATCAAAATGCACTCTTTCATAGAGTCCTCAAGTATTTATAGAACATTCATTTTGAGCCCAATACTATGCTAGGCATTCATACATGAATGTTTAAAATACAATCCCCAACCTGTGCAGAAAGCTGGGTAGTAAGCGGATTTCTGAGTTGAAGTTAAAGTACGTGGCTAATAAGGGCTTTAGCAGAGCTATAATAAGAGCTTTTCAAGAGCTATAGAGGCATTTAACACTAACTAGGGGATCATGGAAGCTTCTAGGAAATAGTCACATTTGTTAGTCTAAAAGATTAGATTAACTAAAAGAAGAAAATGGCAGGATTTCAAGTGAAATTAATGTGTACAGAAGAAAGAGGGGAGGGGTGGGAAGAGGTGGAGAGGGGAGGGGAGAGGTGGAGAGGGGAGGGGAGAGGTGGAGAAGGGTGGGGAGAGGTGGAGATGGGTGGGGAGAGATGGAGAGGGGAGGGGAGGGCAGAAAGATCCAATTGTACTGGTATGTGTAGGCTGCCACACATAAACTAGCTCCTTCACTGGCTTCCAAACGTTTCTATGTCTCTCCTAAGTGACTAACATCTCCCATTTTTTAAGGTTCGCTATAGCTTATGTAATCAAAATTTTAATATGCAAAAAATGTTGTGATTTCTAGATGTATGTTAATTATTTTAATCCTAACAATAAACACATTAAGTAGGTATAATTACTGACTCTAATATGAACGTGAAGCAACTAAAATGTGGTCAAGATTGCAGAGCTAACAGATGACCGAGAAATTTGAACCTTTCCCAGAGTTCTTTCCCAGAGTCCCTGCTGTAAAGACAGGAGAGAAAAGAAAGTCTGATTGTACGGCCATGTAAGAGAGAGTGTGTCCAGTAATGATATCGGAAGAGCAATATTGAAAATTATGCGACGATTTATACTGTGTAGTTCATGTGTCTCTTTTGTTCCATCTCACAACCATAGTTTCCAGAATCAGTTTCACGTAAGATTTGTCTTTGTACTGCTGGAAACTCATCACAACTTTGTGCCAGGCATCTTTTACTTTCTGCCTTGGTTTTTTTTCCCAACTCCTCAATGTGAGGCACTGGCAGAGCACCACCCTGCTCATAAGCATCTGCAGCCCAGACGTGAGGAGGGGCGTCTAGATCTTTGGGACTAAACTTCACCAAGGGGAGAGAGTCCATAAATGTTTGTCTCTGCTGTTAATGTGTTGGATTCTGAAAGACATTGTAGATCCTACTCAGCCAATTCCAGCAGCATTCAAGATGGAGGACCTCTAGTTGCCTGTGTAACAACAAAGACATGTTGCACAGGCTTTATCTCCTCAGCATCCCTCCATCTAACGTCTATGCTGAGATTACCTCCCCAATCAACTGCCCACTCGTAAATCGTTATTTCACACCCTGTAGGCAAGGTCAGTATGACTAACAGGTTTGATTTTATATGTAAATATAATACAAATATATGTAAATACTACAGAGAACAATTGGGGTGTTTTTAGCAGGGGAATAGCATGATTAGATTTTCAGCTGTATGAGGAAGGGATTAGCTGAAAGTGAGCCTGGAGGCTGTAAAATGAAATAGGAAGAGTTTCTTCGTGTCTACTGCAACATAAATTTACTAAGCAATTCCCAGAAGTAAATGGACTTTTTTAAATGAGAAAATAACAGTAATGACCTTAAAAAAAATGACTAACCAGATGGCACTTTCTGATTGCATTTTTGGGAAAGGAAAATATGCAGGAACTAGCTCTGGCTCCAGGATAACTTATTAATTAGGTAGAGCTTAGGGGTTTTTTGACTCTCTCGCTCTTCATTCTTTGCTGATTTGATATTCTCTTCAGAAACATTTTAGTAGTAGTGATATGCTGGTAAACTCATCTCAGATGAAGAGGAAAATCCTGAATTAGTAGTTTCTGCTGATTTCTGTGTTAGAAATACTCCCACCATGGCCAATTTCAAACTGCCAAGGTTTTAACAACTAACTGACAAATTTTATGAGTGTTTAACCATCTCTCCACCACACCAGTGCCATTTCCCACAGAAAAGGTCCCTAACCACTCCTGGAAACCAGTGTTCTCCTTTCTTCTCTCTCTTAAAATGGACCTACCTTTCACTGCCTTTCAATACATTGCCTTTAACGAGACATCCCAGTAGCCTGATGTTGATCCCTTCCCCACTTACTACTGTTCTTCCCTTGTTTCCAGGTATGCAGTGAGTGCTGTGTTGTGTGTCTGCTGGCGAATGGTTGACTACTAATAGTTTTCATCTGCTTCTTCCTCTAAACAGAGAACTGCTCCCTCAGATGAATGGGAAACACCTCACTTGGGAAATTGGAGGGGGAAAGGGGAGACAATTATTGACATTACACAGAACCTCAGACTGTTCTACCTGTATTAATTACATCACCTTATTAAAATCTTGAGAAAGAATCCTAAGTATCTGGATATAAGGCACATCTACTCTAGAGCATGATGATAAACTCTGAAAATATGTAGGAACTTGCAACTCCTGGTTAATTATGTAGGCGCCTAGTGGTCTGGGGCATACTAGAACCACCCCTTTAAAAGGAAGGACAAATTGCTCTGTTTCGTGCCTTCTGATTCTAAGGAAAAAGCACAGTGCTTGAAGGACCTCCTCAGATTTTAGAGCATACATATCTATTTATCAATTGCTATGGAAAGTTGTTAGTTTTGAGTAAGGCTCACAAAAGGGGGTGGGGTATGGGGAGGCTTTTCAATGTTTGCAGACTAAAGTACAAGAGCCCTGAAATATGGTTCCTACAACCCCACAGGTCCATGTTGCTAGGTAATCTGTGGCAGAGAAAGGCACCGTGTCATAGCTCTGGCCAGTCTCAGCAGGAAAGACAACACCAACTCTAAGTCTTCTGGTCCAAGACCATACCATAGCAAGAGAAGCTATACATCATTTTTAAAGTAGCATCTGACATAGCCTGGACTTGGGTAGAAACTGAGCATCTACCCCTCCAGGCAATCAGAAGTACCATCCACCAAGTCATAAAGTCAAATAAGCGTATCAGAAATTCATTAAAAAATCAGTGATGTATCAGAGGTCTGTCTCAATCAGGTTCTGAGGACACAAGTTAATTACATGAACAAGAAGGGATACTGACCTAACCATGTACTAAGCCATCTAGAACTTTCTAGGTGATAAAACTACAGAGCATCTTTAAGATATTAATGATACACCTGTTTGGAGGTAGCACTCTGTTGGAAAGGAGCACTCTGTTGGAAAGGAGCAATCTTTCTCAAGATTCCACTGGTACATTAAACCAATGGTCATTATATCATGGTATATTTTCAGTAGATAGACTTCATGCATCTAGGAACTGATGGAAAAACGTAAGGATGATTCCATTCATCATCACTTCTGGTCACAACCTGGGGAATTTTGCTCCTCATCCCCACAGCTTTAGGCATTAGCCTGTCCTTGGTCCCGGAAGGAAACAGTTCTCCAAGCAGCACATTAAGAGTCCCACTAAACTGAAAGCTACAATCAATATCTGGATTCATCATAACAGTAATCTGACGTAACAGAAATACCATACTCTCAGAGGCAATTGACCCTGGTTATCTCAAGGAGGCATTACTTCTCTACATATTAGGGTATGTAAAAGTATGTTTGGCACTCGCATACCTCTCTTGGTACTCACTTGGTTTTAAATATAAACGGCAAATACAATATCTAAAGCCTGAGAAGGGCAGAGTCTCAGTCTCCGTGGACTGGGAGGATGGGTCACTCAGCTATGCAAGTCACCCAGTTAAGTAAAAATGTTAGCAAAAGAGGGGATTGAAAATGGACAGGAAAAGGGGAGCAAGTAAATATTAGTTATTCACTTCAAGACAACTGCAGGGCTGGGGCTATAATTTATCCCACTAACTATGGCAAAGTTATGTCTGGATGCAATTAATCTATGGGAAAAGTAAGTAATTGTGAACAGTACAAGAAATAGACTACAGCAGAAGCTCCCAGACTCCTTTCACACGGTTGGTTGAATACCCCAAACTATTGTGAATATTGGTTACTACAAGCATACAGCTTTCCCCACTTTGTGGAAAAATGTTTCAGCAGAATGGATGATGCCTTGATACAAATGCACGCACACACGCACGCACGCACGCACTCACTCAGGTGGTTAGCCAATGTCCAATGACAGACTGACAAAGGCATGCAGAATGCCAATCCCTTACTGCAGGGCAGGAGCAAATTCATGGTGCAATTTGCATTACAAGTGCCAGGATACAGCTGATCCCCAGCCAACACTGCTCCCTGGGTTAGCTTTCTTTCCCTGCCCTCATTTACCTCCTTTACTCGCTTTCTTTGGAGAGTGCCGCCTCCATAAATCACTTTTGCAAGAATCCAGTTTCAAGTTCAACTTCTGGGAAACTCACTAAAGACAAAAGAGATCTCTGGTGTAGAAAAGTAACAGAAATTCAGGTGAGAGTTCAAAATGAAAGTCAAAATGTTGAGAGAATGAATGATTTTTCCTTGTTAAATCATATTCCGATGTTATCAGCTCGTATCATGTAAAATAAGTCAGTATCTACATAGTAACTATGCTGTACAGATTAAAGAAGTTACGTAAGATACCAAAGATAATTTCTGACCCATGTAAGCTTTCAAAAAAGGGCTACTCTTATTACTAAGAGTATCCTTTAAAATAATTTAAGAACTAGAAGTCTTGCTTACAACTTGCAGAATCAGGAGAGCTGGAGCAGCGTTGCTAGCGGCTGGCTGAGAAAGTGTCTGCCCTGCTCTGCATGCAGAGAGCTTTTCTATCATTGTTCTCCTCAAATGTGAAATGAGTTCCACCTCACTGACTGCGAAGCCCCTGAGGTGATTGGCTTCCGAGGCAGGGAATGAAGGAAGGAGCTGTGGGAATGATTGCTGTGGCTCTGTAGTCATTGTGTCTTGTATTTTATTTTGGCTTTGACTTAATGTAGGCAAGCAGGAGGGGGAAAAACAAAGCAATATGCACTTGGAAGTTTCTTTCTGGCTTAGGTCAAGTGTGGCATGTACTATTTCAAAATGACACAATTAAGTCCCTGCAATAGTTAGAGTAGACATGTAATTATGACTTACATTTTTACTGCTTTTAATTAACAGTGAGCCATTTACTATTCCTAGTGTTCTTTAGGATTCTGAAGTTCTAGTGTTAGAATCATTAAACCCAACAGATGAAAAGTCCTAACCTGAGAAAATATGAATGGCAGCCAGAAATCAAAAGGAATAAACAAAGGGAGAAATGAAGAAGAAATGAACATGGAAAGAAAGAAAAAGAAAAAAAAAAAAGGACAGGAAAAATAAGTATACATAGATTATGAAAAAAGATCACTAGCAAAATGCTTTTGTAATTCAAGCAGCATGATGCAGTATGAGTTCAATTTCATGAAGTGAAAACTAAGTCTTATGGATGCTCTTGGATAACGGTGTGGCATGTACTATTGCTTACTTATCCAACAGCTATCTCCAAATGCATGAGCCATGTTCTCTTTTATCATGGAGGCAATACCATATAATCACACTTTCAGCCTTCTCTTCTAACAAGGAGTGACTGTAAGGTTATATTCTGGCACATGAAATATAAGAGATCGCTTCTGGGAATTTTCTTTTCTAATAGAAAAGTCATGTGTATAAGGAATGTTCTCTTTTGCCATCCTGTCATTCTGATTCCGGCCTGACATGAAGCTGTGACAGCCATACAGGGGGGACCATCACATCCAAGTTAAGGATGATAGAGCAAAACAACAGAAACCGGATTATTCATCACATCATCAAGCCACCAAACAACCTCTCTTCTGAACTTTTTCTTCATGGATATAATAAAAGTCCATATCTTTTAAGGCACACCTAGGTATCTACTCTGTGATTGACAGCAGAGCACACCCCAATAGAGGTACAAATCGTTCCTTGCATTAGCATTGAAGAGCACTACTCAACAGCCAGTCTATTACTAAAGAAGAGATCGAGCTCACCTCCACCCTGAGAAACTGGCCCCATCTTGTAGGATGACAGGTGCTCTAGAGGAATGTTCAGACACAAGGCATGTGGGTGGCTGGCTGAGTTCGCAGGTCGGGAGCCAAGTACAGCAGAGTCAGGCTGGCAAACACATGGCCAAGCAGCCACAGGAGGTTAAAACGAAGAGAATCCAAGACAAAGGCCCAGGTAGGGACTGGAGCCAAGACAGGATCTTGAACAGAGGAAGTGGCATCAGGAAAACAGTTTTGTGTGGCAGAGGCTAAGCCAAGCTTAGAGGCAGTAGCTAAGATTTTCTGAAGGGAAGTGAGTTCTGCCAATAAAGCTTACAATACCATGCAGCCTTGTAAGGTGTGGTCCAGGACATCCCATGCAGTCCTAGTTTTAAAAAATGTTACATGAGGAGAACAAGAGCTTTGTAAGAATCACAGGATTGGGTCAGATGTCCTTCTTCTGTCCTTGACTAAGTTCCTCAGTACTTCTCAGAGTTTAAGGCAACTCTGAGTATTCCTCTCCCATAAGAAGGGATTTAATTTTTCTGAAGACAAAATTCAGATTTTATTCATCTTTGTACCCTCACTGCCTAGCAGAGTGCTTAGCAATAATTGATTCACATTTTGAGAGCTAGGTAATAAAAAAAAATAGCAGCATGTTTGAGCACTAAAAGTATGCCATGTATTGTGCAAAATGCTTTCTACACAATAGTTTATTTCATAGGATATAGTTATTATCATTATCTTCACTTTACTCATGAAGAAACAGGGGTTTATAAGAGTTAGGCATATTTTCCCAGAAAACCCTACTAGAAAATGTCAGACTCTGAATCTGAAATCAGATGATAGCTCTCTCCAGAGACTAGCACTTTTACTCATTAATAAAGTGAAAGGGACCTCAAAAAAGTTTTAAGACACTACTAGAAAATAATGATATTTGCTTCTCTTCTCTCATAAATAAAAATGGGAGTTTGCCTCTTAGCAGCTTATATCTTCTTTTACCCCCTACAAATAATTGATTGAGCTATGTTAAGAGCCTGGACATAAAGACTGGTAGTATCAAACACTGGAAAAAGTAAAATTTGGCATCCTGGGAGAGAATTTATATGAAGGGTTTCACAGCTGTCTCACAGCATATAGAACTAAAAGAGCAATGATGAAGATGAATCCACCAAGATCCACAGACCAGAACTATTCCTACATATTCTGTCACCTTACAAAGCTGCCTATCTTGCAGATCAAAGTGAGTGAGGCAAAGTGTCCTAATGATAACTAGTTAGAACTCTCTGTCCACTCTTAAATATTGGTGCCAAAAGTTACTTGTAATCTGATATGGGAAAATCAAGTCAAATGATGTTCCTGTAGTAAGAGATTGTGCTTCATATTTTCCCTTCAACAAAATGAAGGAAGGAGAGGAAAGGGGAGAAACTTACACAGGCTGAGTAAGAAGCTACTTAAGTTCCAACACAAGTTTTGGGTGTGTTTCAGTTCTCATAAGCTCCCACTACTAACTCATTTCTGTAAGGGTATATTTTCAACTTCATAAATCCATCATAGAAATGTGAAAAATACTCCTTGACAAGGCCAACTTGCAACTAAGATAGTCAATACTACCTTGGAAGATGATGAAATAAGCATAAACAGAAGGGGAAGGAGGAGGAAAAGGAGGAGGAGGAGGAAAATATAAATGAAAAGTGAAATCCCACAATTAATACAGAATCCCTGGCAGATATGATTAAGAAAATGTATGAAGAGGTGTCCCAAATTTCTAATATTTAGTTTTCTGTGTGATTAGAAAAGAGATGCTATCATCAGTAAAAGATGGTTGACTTATTTTTGCTATTTTTGTAACAGATTTCCTAATACTTTAACTGAAAAACGTACATAACTGTGTTTGAAAGACCTGCAGTTAGAAGCACCAAGTATTCAGAGAGGCCAATCTTTAGCCTTTGGTCTCCTGCTGCTGTCTTTGAGTTGTGAGTAAGACTCCATGAATCCAAAAGCTCAGTGTTACCGATAATTGAGTCAACTGACTCAGTGCACAATGTTTATGTCATGACTACTTCAATGCACTTCCCAGAGATAAGAATCATTGTCCTCAGAATGTATAAATTAGAATGTCTGACCCCATGGGGGCAAATGTCTGCCTTCTTGGAAAAAGCTTTGGCACTATAGAACTATGAGCATTATTCTGAAAGAAACTAATGTAGGGAAACCTATGGAATCTTCTGAGGCTGATGTAGTTTTTAGGCTGCAGCCACTTATACATCATCTGTATCTCGCCACCTCACATACTAGAATGAGTCCACTCGTTTAATTTTATTTGTTTCTAATACTAGAATACATTCACAGCTTCATTAAGAATTTTGTCTATCTTTTATATTTATTTTTTATTCACCTGATATTATTCTATGTTGATAGCTTGTCATGATCAAAACTGTGTTGCATTTATTCGGTCACATACTAAACTAATACATAACCAGAGTCCAAAATGATTTTAACACCTTAGACAAACATAATAAAATTAAATTTTATTGACCGTAGTGTCCTATACATAGATAAATGAAACTAGTATATAAAAAAAAGATGCTCTGTGAGATGAAAGTTTTAACCTCATGAATCTTTGCACTGAGAAGAGATATTTAAATAAGTCAACTTAATATCATAACAGTCAGTGTGATGTGTTCACCAAAATTAACTTAATCTTGAACTACATTCATAGAAACAATTGCCAGATGGTCTTCACACTATCCTAATGGAGTAAGTTTCATCCACAAGATGATGCAAAGACTTAAACCTTCTACTGGCAAAGACCTGAATCTCTTTTCCCTAGAAATCTCCACAAAAGGCTAGCCAGGACCTTGGGAGAGATATTAAAGAGACTCGTTGCTTAGTGGATAAGAGTTCAAGATTCGAAATGAAATATTCTGGTAGTTATAGTATCACTTGCAATCTTGTGACTTTGAGCTAGGTTCTCAATATCTGTGAGATCGAATCAGGTTTCTTCTGCTGCTTAACAAACCACCCCAAACTGAGTAGAAGACATTAAGCATTTATTGTTCTCTCAAGAGTCTGAGGGTTATCTGGCAAATAGCTAATCTAAACTAAACTATGCAAGACTTTAGTGTAAACTGCCAACTGGGTCCTTTTTGTCTTTCACTCTTCTGCTACCAACCAGCTCTCTGCAGCGTGTCCGTCTCTTGATGGAAGAAGTACAAGCGGGAAACCTCAAGCTTGCAAGTACATACCAAGCTTTTGCATGTGCTGCATATATTACCATCCTACTGTCCAAAGGAAGTCACATGATCAAGACTAAAAATCAAGGACTGTAGAGGTGCATGCCTAACCTCAGAGGGCCATGGCAGAAGTGTATCAGCATATGATACTATAGAAATATGGTGAAAATCAGAAACAGTGATTTAATATAGCGTAAAACGCTTGTTTTCTCATAGACAAAGTAAGCTGATCTCACCTCCCAGGTGTGGCAGGCAGGTTAGTAGTTCACAACATGCCCATACCCTAATTCCCACAACCTGTGAACATGTTACATTAAATAGTAAAAGGAATAGCACAAATGTTATTATTTCAAGCATCTTAAGAAGATTAGAAGCTTATCCAGGTAAACTCAGTGTAATCACAAAGCTCTTTAAAAGGGGAAGAAGGAGGAATACACTTTCTTTAGTTCATGGTCCTTCATCTCTTTGATCTCTGTTTCCATTGTTATAATGTCTCCTTCCCTATCTCTCATTCCTACTTCTAATTTGTTAGCAGCTAGGTGAAATAATGAATCACCAGAAAAATAAAATTGAGCAAAGAAATTCTAAATCTGAGTTGAATGGATTTTTGCACATCAATAAAATCCTCTTTAATCAAAAGTATCTGTATGACATGTGATTCTATTTTTATTTTTTAACTTCCTTCCAGCCATTATGATTGAGGGGTTTCTCTATTTATATGGTGTGTTAATTTATAGACTGCTAAATGTGTATATTGCTTTTCTACAAAATTTTAAATAGTGGAT
This sequence comes from Solenodon paradoxus, assembly GCA_004363575.1. Lineage (NCBI taxonomy): Eukaryota > Metazoa > Chordata > Mammalia > Eulipotyphla > Solenodontidae > Solenodon > Solenodon paradoxus. The sequence continues at coordinate 62,675 of RJWH01005323.1, read as the reverse complement.
TTCAAAGAAAATATCAGAAACTCCGCAAGCACAAGTGGGCCACCTAGGGAGACTGGTCTAGTCCTGCTGTTATATTGCTTTTATAAAGTTTAGAAACATCAGTTGCTAATCTCCTAATTATGAGACCACCAAGGACTGCCAGTAAGAGTTCATTAAACAGTTTGAAGCCATCTTTTGGAGTCTGTGGGTTGGCTCAGCATGTTGGTCTCAAGTCAGAACTCAGATAGATACATGGGATTAAACTTCAAGCAATGAAAACCATGCTTCCCCAAATTAAAATATCATTGTGATACAAGGGTTCTGAAGAATAGAGGAAAATGAGAGACATTTCAATTTGGATAGTCATTGTGTTCAATGAATATCATTCAATGAATATTCATTATAGTCATTCACTAAAGAGAGACAAATTTTAATAAGATTCACAGAACTTGGATAAGTCAGCCTGGCTTCTAGAGATGAGTAGGATCAAGATTATAGTCATTAATTATGCAGAGCTCCCTTCCATCTTAGTAACTCGAAATGGAACTACATTAGAAAGAGAGCAAGAGAAACTGAAGAAAGTGATGCGAGAAAACAATGTTCTAACAATAGAAAATTTAAAAGGAGAAAAAAGTAAGCTGTGCCGAAACAAGATTAGGTAGCAGAAAATATGTTAGAATAACCAGAAAGCAGGGAGAATCTTCTGAAGATGGGAAACAAAGTTAAGTTTTATGTCTGAATTCTTCAACGAATCACTTTACACAACTATCGACAATATGCTACTGAACATTCCATGAAAGCAAGAATTTGGATTTTATTCCTGGCAGCATAGTGCCTGTTCCATAATTGCATGTAGTAAATGGTTATCAATTGAATGAGAGAATGAATGTTGAAGATAATACACAACAGAAAGAATTGAATAGAGCAAGCTGCTAACCCTTCTCAAGCACACTAGCCCAACCCAATATGAAAACCCTCCAATCTACTAGAAATGAAAAAGAAAACAACCATTCTATTAGAGAATTTTATTTAGTTCATTAACTCAAAGAAACATTTATTGAGGTCCTTAGTATTAGTTCCAAATGCTTCAGGAATCAATAAAATAAGGAATACTCCTGTGATTTGTTTTACTCACTGTATAAAACAGCTGCACGAATAAAATGTACAACCATTTCTTACCTTCTAATGAAACAAAAACTAATTTGTCAGCAGTTAGGTGAAATAATGAATCATTAGAAAAATAAAATTGAGCAAAGAAATTCTAAATCTGAGTTGAATAGATTTTTGCACATCAATAAAATCCCCTTTGATCAAAAGCATCTGTATGACATATGATTCTATTTTTATTTTTTAACTTCCTTCCAGCCATGGTTTCTCTAAAAATAACAAAGGATAGTATTATAGAGGTGATCGCAGAACTCTAAAGTCTAAAAATTTGCAATTATTTAAGTGTGCATAAATAATACATCAGTAATGTGAACTCACTTGGGTGCTTTTTTTCTTGCTTCTTTGATGACATATCAACTAAATGAAGTGCTATTATGAGACCAAGTTTTCATCAAGAAGTCATCTTGTTTTCCCTAGAATATTACCCTATTACCAAACCAGATTCAGTGAACCAGAGATGGATAATAAGTACGGTCAAAAATTTATGTTAATATCATCCATCCTGAGTCTTCTTTGAGTCAACAAAATCATCCTTTTCCAGTGCCAACTTGACGACGAATTAATCACATGGTATTATAAAAATGTTCCGCTAAATATTTAAATCACAGTAAAAAACTGAATTGAAACTATTTATGCAGAACAACTTTTTGCATTAGAAAATCAAATGTTCAACCAATGATATATTTTAAAATCTGTTAACTAAATGTTCAAGTTGCAAAAGACCAGATTATGCCATAACAGAATATATTTAATCTTGTAAGTCTTCATATAGGTAATAATAATATTTCAGTGGTAAGTGTGGAAGTTTTTCAATATAACATTACACTTTTAAAACTAACTAGGCAAAAACATTAAAAAGCAGATTTCTTACAGGTTTAAGTCAGACTATTAACTGCTCAGACACTAGGTTATCTAAAAATAAGCATCCTAATCATAATTTTCTTGATTACTTCACAAAATGTGAGGTACAATTAAGTAGCCTAGTGAATGCAAAAACCTTTTGCATAGTGTAAATTGTTTTATTTTGTCTTGAAATGTCATATTGCCCAGAAATACACATTAACCAAAGATATGCATGCATATTAATTGTTGGGAGGCTTAATGTTTAATTTGAAATATTAAAATAGTCACCAAATTATGGCATTACAATTATTTTCCTTCTTTGCATCTATTTTTTTCTAGATTTAAAGAAAGAGAGGGAATTAGATGTATGGAAATTACAGTAGAAGTTTCTGATAGAATATACTACAAAGTTTGAAGATAAGATCAGGAAAAGAAAATTGTCTGAAAGTTAATCCCATAAGAATAAATTAGAAAAAAAATTAATGACTTTAATTATCTACATCATTGAGCCACACTAAATAATTGCTAAGAAGATGCTGCTAAGAGCAAGGTATAACCCAACTCCAAGATGCAAACTAGATGATGAGACCTCGGAGCTCTACTGTGGTTTTGTAATTTGTCTTACATGAAGTAACATGACTAATTTTCAAAAGAAATAATAAGGATTTTTTTCTAAATGTTTCCAGTAATGAGAAACAAAATAATTTATATAGACAAAATATTTTTGCAGTGTTATTTCAAAATTTATGAGTGTGTTCCTAAACCAACCAATTGATTAATTAGGATAAAGAAAGGAAGCATGTCTATCAGGATATCTTTATTTATCATTGACTCAAGAAAGATACCCCTGGTGATCTAACATGATCAAGAGAACACATAATATATCAATACCTATCATCTTCATCTTCCTCATTAAATATTGAAAAAAATCATTAAGACTTAAAACCTAAAATATACGCCTAAGACTTTCACCACCCCTCATGAAAATACATCCCTTATTAAGAAACAAGCATCCAAGTCAGCAGTCTACCTAATCCTGTGTGGCTGTTTTGCACAACTCCAAGGGGTGCTATTCACACAGACATTGATGTGAATGGAACCCCTTGGAATAATGCAAATGGCAGCTCTGATCCAAGGTAGGAACTATTCGGCTTCAGGTTTGGTCTGAAGAGTTCAAGAGAACATTCCCAGCATGATGATGAAACAAAGGGTCATGGTCAAAATGTGTGAATACCTTCAATATGCTGGTGTCTTAAGCCCATTATGAAGAAAGAAGAATCGGTGAGAAAAAGAAATTGATCAAATGCCAAAAACTTTGAGAACTTCTGCTAATAACTTTATGTCTTCTCAAAATAGGGGTAAGTGAAATGGGATTAAATTGTTAGAAAATGACTATTTGAATTTCTCTCAAAAAAGTAGTGATAGAATTATTGATAGATATAATAACCAATATTAAAGGCTAATATAATACTAAATTTTTACTTTGAAATTTCCTCTTTCCTATTTGCAAATGTATAGCAATTTTAAGATAAAGCCATCAGAAGGAAATTTTTTCTCTTGTAGATTTTGACAATTTAAGGAATTTATTCAGGAGTGTTGATGTGGGAGGAGATTTAACAAATAAATTTAGGCAAAGTGCTATAACTGGTACAGCCATTTTGTGCCCTACATATTATAAAGCAATTCAAATAATGTTGAGATGAATTAATCACAATGAATGTAATAATTTTAAAACTTAATTATTATAAAGAGCTTTTGTCTATACCTTAGCGATAATAATTTCTGTACTGAGAGAAACAGAGGTCACGAAGATGCTCTCAACATAATAGTCATCACTAGAAACCCATCCAAAATCATTTCCAACTTAGTAAAACATAGTCACGAGTTTCTAATGTTGGATTCCCTACTCCCATCACTTATCCATGAAATCTTCTGTGGGTAAATTCCAAATAAGAAAACAATTTTTTAGCAACTCTTTCCCTTCAATTAAAACTTAATTTTATATAATCCTCATGATATTATCTTTCCAAATATTTCTTTAGACATGAAAAATAGACATATATCTTTGGTTAAAATCCTTTCTCTCCACCACTCCTGAAGCTTTATATAATGTGGAGGCATTGAATAATTCATCACAAGAGATCATTTGATTTAAAGACTGAGAATAATATAAAATAATATTACAATGAAAAAATATTGGTTTGCTACCTAATAATAATGATTAAGAATTCCATTCCTAGAATAATGATGCCTGTTTTCAACAGAAAATCATTTCACCAAAGCTTCCAGGCAATTTCAAAAACTTGTCTGAACATTAGATCATTGCTGAAGGCCCCAGGACCTGAGTAATACATTCCTACATCACTGTGCAGAATCTATTAGATTTTAAGGGCTAATTTTTTTTACATAAAATCTGGATCTCAATCTGTTGCATTCATAGGGGAATAACTTTTCCAAGTGCTGTAGAGTTCCTATGGGCAAATTAATGGAGAAGTGCACCTCAGATGAAATCTGCAACTTCATTCGGAATAGCCAGCAGTGAGATTTATAGCTTCATAACCTTCCAACTGAATCCAACCCCACTGAATGGAGCTCTCTATCATTTCTGGTTTAAGTACCTGCACAAGTGATGATAGATGCTAAACAGGGATCTTAAGGTTGAAAAACCAGAAATTGACTTCTAAAGTTTGTTCAAACATTCAACACTGTAGCTTTTGTTTGTTTGTTTGTTTGTTTTTCTTGACTAACAAATAGATGCATTATTTTAGTCACTACACACTGGAGGAAAGAAACAAAAAACAGCTCAATGTTAGAAAATTGACTCTGAAAAGTCAGTCTAATATGCTGAATGTAATGACCCTATTTCTCCCTGATGGCTATTGAGACAGCACCTGAGATAACAGAGGAACTCATGAAGCATGTAGGAGTCATGAATAAGAGGTTTGCTTCAAACTGGAGAATGCGAGGCTGAGATACCAGGAAAGGACAGAAGCTCAGGAGGCACAACGTGTTCTGACTTACCTGTAACACTTTGGTCAAATTGTTAAATAGCGCTTGGCCAGCACTCACTTTGTACTTCACGCCTCTGACTGTGCCGTTTTTGCTTAAGATGTTCACCCTTCTAGTGCCAAAACCCTTCTCGCAGGCAGCTCTTGCTAACACCAGTAAATTATCCTGGTCCTTCTCATCCTCGTCACCTTCCGATCCGACGTGGCCATTTTGCTGCCCGTCAGACTCACTTAGCCCATCTATGCCGCACACACTGGCACATTCTGAGTCGAGGGAGCCCGGCGGCTGCCCGTCTTCATACACCTCCTTCAGAACTCGCCCACTGTGTGAGGACGCGATCCGAAACCGGACTTTCCGTGGCCTGTTGCTTTCTGGCTTCATCTCTCTTTTCAGCATGATCCCCTCCACCTACATACCCAGTTCACATAATTCTGGAGCCTAGGTTATTTACTGCATTCATCCACTGGCCACATCGTGATATCAGAGCTTCATTCTAGTGACAGCAGCAGCATATGAAACTCACATCGAAAGGAAAGAAGATTCCCAAGAACTTACAGTGCATCGCTGCTGTTAATAATGAATGTCTGTGCGTGCTATGGTTACCTTTAAACTAAAACCTGCAAAATGATCCCAGATTTTAAATATTAAATAGCTGTGCTGGACTCTTTTAACAGGAGGAGTGCAAGAAAGTAGTCTGCCATTAAACAAAAACTAAGCAGAGGGCAAAGAAGTGAAAGATTGAACTTTGAAGCCAATGGAGAGTGTTGAAAAGGATTTAAGCTGCAGAATTACCTCTCCAATTCATTGTCCAGAGTGGAGGCCACAGGTAAAATAGGACACCGAATGTGTAGCATCGGAGTTGTTCAAGCCTTCTGACAATAGCATTCCCACAGTGTTTATTTCTTCTTTCCTCAACAATCTTTTAGAAAGTCAGTGAGCATGCTACATACTTGCATTGAGTTATTAATGTTAGTTCTTAATAGACTATCAGTAAGACTTTACCTACATTGTATAAGAAGAATTCACAACTTCATGCACAAGTGGTTTGCTAAAGAATAACTGTTTCATAGATTTTTTAAAAGTGAACTTTTGGGTTGTTGATTTCCTATTGCTGATAGTTAAAAAAAAAAAAAAAAAAAAAAAAGCGGAGAGGGAAAGGTTTTACCTTTGAGTGAGGGAAAGGTTTTGGAAAGGAAGCATAGGGAAGAGTGAGTGAGGAAAGAATGGAAAATCCTCCAGGCCAGCCAGATCAGCCAAAGCAATCCAAGTGATAAGCATTGGTAAATATTATATCCAACCACTCATGCAAAGAGAGGTTCCTCCATACACTGTACTCAGTGTGTTTTCTGTCCCTTTGGTGAGCACCTGGAGAATCTCTTAAGATCCAAGGTCATGTTGAAACTTAACAATTTAGTGAGTGACCCACCTGTCTTCACCTCCAGAGGGAGGATATACAGCCATCCCTCACCCTACACTTCAAGTTTTATAACGTTTGTATTTCTACTTGATGATGAACTTTATACTTAATTTAGAAAATCCAAAAGATGCACAGAGCTGAAAATAATAGCACAAAGCTGAAAATAAAAGGCACGAATAATCTCGCTAGTGATGGCAATAATTTTTTGAATGGCAATGAGATGCTCTGATGTTCACAAAATGACATGGGTCATTGAAAGAGAGAGGGACAGGTGTGTAGCTTTTGCTCATGAGATATGAGCAGAACTGAAGTTGCATTTGTGGACCTAGGCAACACATGTCTTATCTGTTCTGTCTTCCTTCTACCTACCAGCTAGATGATCCCAGTTATCTTAAAGCCATATAGTGTGCTCGTCAGAGTCACAGAGAAAGTCACAACCACTATCCCCTGTTTTGGACTATGTCCAAAAGATAAGACTTTACTTTGTTAAGCAATGGATATTGAAATGTCAGGGTTGTTAAGAGCAGCTATCATATTGATTCTGACTAATGTGCTCTCATGTATAAAATCGCAATACATTTATTATCCTAATTTTTCATTCAACATTATCTTTATTTCCTATATATTTATATTTATGAAAAAATTAATTTAATGTGCATGTCGAATCTTTCTAATAATTGCATCATATTTTGTTCTTTCTACATGCTAACATTATTTTAGATATTTAGGAAATTAATGATGCATTGAATATTCTTTCTCAAAAGTCAGTGGACATGTATCTGAGTATTTCTTTAGTGTAAATTCCCCTGGGAAGAATTGATAGGTTAAGAAGCTTTTTTGATGTAAACCATTTAATAAAAACTGCCAATTCCTTAGAAGAAAAGTTTTGTGTATTTTACACTCCTAGTAGCACATGAATTTTTATTTTACTCATGCCAATGCTAGCATATCAATTTCAATCGTTTTATCTTGCCAAACTGAAAATCAGTATTTTATTAATGTTTTAGTTTTCCAACGTTGAACACTATTGATGACTTTCATTGTGAATTTTGTTTTCCATATATGACTCTCACTGAAGAGAAGTATAGAAAAAAATGAGAATCCCTAATAATCAAATGGGAACAACTATATCTACATGATGATATTAAAGTAGCTTTCACATGGCAATATAAAAGATTGCAAAGTCAAAAAGTAAAACAAAAGTGCTTAAGTGAGAAAATAGTGATTGGAACAAAAATGGATAATAGAATTTTACATCCCAGTGTTCATATCTTTCAGAATACAAAGTCATGAGTAGGAGAGCAAGCAAGAAAGAAAAAATTCTGTGTATGTCTCAGCTATTTTCGTCCTCAGCTCCCTCTTTAATCTGCCCAGCTTCATTTTTCTAGTATTTTGAGTTGAAAGCAGTACATTGTAACATAAGCAAGATTTTTAAATCAAAGGAACCTAGGCTTAAATCTCAATATAACTTAATGACAGTATCCTTCTTGCCATCCACATCTTTAATTTTCTCATCAGTAGAATGGAAACAACAGTGTCTACCTCTGGGAGTTGTGCTTTCCAAGTGTCTGGAACATATCACTCAATGTGTCTATCATGGTGTGTCCTCTGTGTCCTCTGGATGAAAATAATTAATTCTAGCCTGACTAAGGAAAGGCATGGTTACCCAAGATCACAACAGATAAATATATTTTAAGGAGAGAAAAATATATATTAGAATGAAAACAAATATGATGTTTAAATAATATATATTAAAAATATGGACTATGCATATGTGTACATGTGCACATATGCATAGAATTGCTTATATATTTTTAAATTGTGAGACTAGTTGAAAGTCATCTCTTTTTCATGAATCGACTGAAAGTGCAGCAGACTGGAAACCAATGGCTACAAGTGTCAGGCAGCATCTGTTAGTGTGAGAAGATATATCCTTGATAGTGGAAATGCCCCTGATAATTATCATTCACACACTTTTCTTAGATTAGATAAAAATTAAGTCTTTCCTATTAGTAGATAGATTTTTGCAATTATTCTTATTTGAAATTTATTCTATTGAAGGACTATTGCATTCAACATTTACTTTTTTTCAGGTATATATAATAGAAAATTTAAACCTGTGTATAGCACAAGAGATTAATCACTATTTTCTATTTTTTTCTTTTATACAGGCAATGAGTATTCCACAAGTTCCACCAGTATCAATTGTCGCCCAAGGATAAGACATAGCAAGTCATCATTGTCAACATAAAAATCTACTAGCTAAATATGCATCATGTTTAGAGGACACTGAGAAGAATGGAGTTGAGTGAAGACAGCAAACTGGAAGAAAATAAAGGAAATTTCTTTGCTTTCTGGTCTGGGTCTACAGCTTCAAGACTGAGTCAGTCTTTCATCACTCACATCCTGGAGAAGAGCTCCAGTCCACAACAGCCTCCTTCACTCCCACAACTCTGGGCTTTTGGAATTATTCCTCTCAGGCAGTGAGTATTTCATAAGCATATAATGTCACCCAAGGATAAGATATAGCAAGGCATTGTAAATATAAAGATATATAAAATTACATCTATGGTTTCCATTGGAAATATATGCTTAAACAAAATAGCTGGATTCTAATAGCATATTTTAAGCTTATATAGAATCCCTTTCTTTAAAATAACCAAATCACTAGTCATCTTCAATATGAGATTGTTCTCGAGACTCTACCTTCATTCTATGTAGAATGTGTTCCAAGATGCTTAATATCAGTACAGCAGCTTCTAACTACTCCATTTGCCATGTTTTTCCTTGTGTAGACCTACTGTTCACTGCAATTTAATCCTTTTGCCAGCTTAGCCTTCTCTAATCAGCAATACTATCCTCTTCAGGTGTGCTCTTAGAATCATGTCTGCATTTCAAAGTATGTATTGAGCACCTGCTAAATAGCAGAGATTTGTTGGATCTGTACAGGTGAACAAAATAAGCAGCATTTAGAGGGATATGGATAACACACAGTAACCAGATAATAAAAATTTTAACAAGAATTAATAAGAATAAGAAATGGACATAATGAAAAATTATTTTTAAAGGTGGGAGGAGGGGGATGCAATGAGCCTACTTTAAATGAAATAATCGCAGTAAACCTCTCTAAAGAGGTGACATTAAACTAGGGTCTACCAAAAGGAAAAGTGATTTCTCACATAAAGATTTAAGGTGGGCGGAAACAGTTGAAGACAGTTCTTTCATTGCAGTGGCATGTGCAGAGGTACAGAGGCAGAAAACTCATAGGCTTATTTAAAAACTTTAAAAAAATTCGAGTGGTTAAAGTATGACTCCCATTCTCCAAAGATGTTCTTAAAAGAGGATAAGATGCACGCCCTGGTGGAGTAATGATTTGATCAACTGCCTCTGGTGGAAGCATAGTCAAGATGCACCCCATGGACCCCGGTTCTCATCCTGGAGCAGGGGGAATCACCAAGAAGTACAACTAAATAAAAATAAGTAAAATGCTTCCTCCTCCTCACTCCTCCTGCCTACCTGCCTGCTCACCTTCATTCTATTTGCTCCTTTCCTTAAAAAAAAATAGACAAGAATAGCAAGACCTCGCCTTCTTACCCATCCTTGATTTATGCAAACCCTCAAAACATGATCTAAAAAGCCTGTGAACCATATTACCAATAGAGAAATAATTCAAGCATTCCTAGGTTTGCCACCAGTAGGGATCTCTTGATTCAAAATATTGAGTTTGCATTCCAGAAGCTACACAGAGGTTAGAATGTGACATTACCTAAACCTAATTTGCTTTGGAAAATACTATTAACAATAAATTCAAAGAAATACTACTTATTCAATTCCCTGATGGAGCAGAAACCTAGCAGCTAGAACTAGACCTGAATATTTCTTCTTGGTAGCTGTTTTTCATGAGAATACCTAATCATTTCCTTATTTCTAGAGAAATTAGGATAGCAAAATATAATTATTCTTGTATTCATTCTGTCTCCAAAAGTCCATATACTGTGTATAGTTATTGTTTAGTAAGAAATCATTTTAACCATATTCCTGGCTTTGGGTGGATTTTTTTTTTAATCCCTTGCAGAGTAAACATGCAAATGACTCTATTTTCTATTACTTTATATCTATCATATTCACTATTTTGGTTTTGGGTCTTGAAAACACTAAAAATTAATTATTGAGAGTGCTGTAGAAACTTTGTCAGTCATTGGCAAAGTAATTATCATTCCTCCAGCAACACTCTGGAGAAGCAATAAACCATGACTCACTCCCCATATGTTGTTCTCAGAACTTCTGTGTGGATTGAAAGAACCTATCAATTCTTATTTCCTAACTACATTGTGATTAGAGAGAAAAAGATTTACTAGCTCTCAGTAGCATAGAGAAAACAAGCTATCCCTGAAACTTTTCAGCTTATACAATATTGAACTTGTCTTAACCAATATTAATTCATAAATCAAAATTCCAAATTAAATGACTAGTTTGAAGTTCAGAAAACTTCTAATCAGAAAAGTAGCTGAGTACATTAAAGAAAGTGTTCTTTGAAAACATGACTATTGTCTTATTATATAACAAGAAAGATGGATGATTTCATTTTGATTACCAATGGAAGTTGTCAGTACAAATAGTGCTGGTGCTACACCTTGTGTCTGCCATTCTCTGAGTGATCTTAAGCAAACTTCTTAACCTCCCTCAGTTTTCTCATCTGTCAACGAGTAGCTCCCATTGTGGAGAGTATATGGAAATATTAAACAAAATGATATGTACAAAGTGCTTAGCATGCTCCTCAACAGATGATGCCTCTAAATTCTTACCCATTATTCAAACTATGCATCCTTTTTGGAGAACACTGAGAAAATGGATTTGAGTGAACATAATGAACTGGAAGAGAAAAAAGAAAATGTCTTTGTTTTCTGGTCTGGTTCTAGGGGTCCAGTGTTGAGTCAGTCTTTCATCACTCAGATCCTGGAGAAAGACTCCAGTCTGCAGCAACCTCCTTCACATCCACCACTCTGAGCTGTATGTTTACTATACATTGAAAGCTATTTTAGGAGGAGAGGATTCAGTACTATTGTATATCTGTCACTATGGATCCTGAGTGAGCCTGATTGTCTCAGATCCCTAGGGCTGTCCAACTGTGGACTCAACATGCACCCAAAATTTCCATTAGATAATTACCTGAAATCTTCACAATTTGCACAACTGCAGATGAAAGAGAAGCAAAAGTCTCCAGAGCAACAGCTTCCCAAAACAGACTTTTGCAGTTTAATTTTCATCTTTAATTCCCCTCCTGTATCTTGTAGAGTATTTTGCATATAAACAATGCTCAGAGAAATCATTGCTGAATAAAAATTAAGTAAATTAGAATTTAATGTCAAAACAAACTGACTTCACATATAGGAGAGAGGTCAATAACAACTAACAGGATTACTTCCATTGCATCTATCCTGCTTCCAGTCCATGTGCAAGGTGGGAAATAATGACTATTTATGCTTCAGAAGAAATATCTGAGTCATTAAAGGAATCATCTACACTCCATTAGAAATCATTGAATGCTACTGAAAATAAAGTGTCTCTAGAATGTATACTACTCTGTAGTATACTTATAAATATCTTATGGTAAAAATATTCCTCAGCTAACTATAATACGGCTACAGGATATTGATACATGAATTTGACACCTCTTAATTCTTAATAAATAAACAATTAATGGATGAAGTTATGCATAATTATAACATCATGGAAAGTTTAGTTCGCAAAGTTCTTCTTGGAACCACACTAAAAGCCATGGGATGAAGAGACTTTCAGACAACTATGAAACGTCAGAATGATGGAACGTGGCCCTCAAGAACAAAGGATAATGAATAATGCATCAGAAATACTGAATCAGGCCCCAAAATATTCAAGCATCCTACTAAATATGACAAAGAAGGTGTTTATCCTTGAAATTTTTACAGAATCAGAAACAGACAAGGAACCAGAGAAGTGCAGCCAGAGCATTAAAAACATCAGTCTAAAAAACTAAAAGCAATTTTCCAAATCACCAATAGATTTCAACAGAATGCCAGTACTGGGTGTGGAAACTTCAGAGTGGAAAGCCCTAGAGTGTCAATTTATTTTTCTGTGGTGAGAAAGTGCTTGCATAAAGTGTAAAGATGCTTGAGAATTTTCAAGTCTATTGAGATAAAATGGCAATGCTCTCAGAGACCACACTGCTGATTAATTTCTCTTAGTCATTATTTTTAAATTGATGAAAAAGTACAATGTCAAGAGAAACATGCTAAATGACTGAAAAATCATATACATTAAATTCTCATCCTAAGATAGTCCTACTGTCCTATTCTTATGGTTGAATATTTTAAAATCACTAAATGCTATCTTTTTATAATTAAATGCCATTTATTTTAAATGAAGGGGCACTGTCCCTTTTAAGTATCACAAATTCACTTTCATAATCATGTTGTTTGTCTTTAAGTGCATGATGTTAGAATGGAGCCCTGTGACATCTAATTCTATTGTCCTATCATAGTTGCCAAGGTAACAGGGGACTGTTGATTCCACTCTGACAAGGAGGTGAAAGCTGGAAAGGAGAAGGAAAACAGTAAGATAGGAAACAGAAATCTGTGTTCATTTAGAGATCTTTCTGTTTTTTCTGGTGTGATGTAGTTTAAGTTCACTAAACTAGAAAGTATTTTAAGAGCACATGAGTGGTAGTCAGGAAAGCTTCCCTGAAGAGAAGGCAGGATGGGATATGAATGAAAGGGATGTAACTGGAAGAACACCTCACCCCAGAAAGCATGGAGTTCAGTCAGTCTCCCAAAACATCAAGTATACACTGATAGTTATTCATCAATTACCCAGCTATTTATTTCGAAGTATCTTTTGCAAAATGACTCAATGTAATTTCCAAAGTGCTTATATATATAAACTTAGAATTCTAAATTAATCTGAATTATCTGTCTTTGATCTGTTTTGCTTGCAAATAGAATTGCTTTCCAATATGTCAGGCATACTAGGATCTATATAGAAATTTACTGATCACTTATATTGATTGCCCTCCATTAGAAGATAAGGCAAAGAATATTTGAAGCAATCTTTTCTCTCAAGGAGTATATCATCTCCTTGAGGAAAACAAGGTACAATTAAAACTAAATTCATTATAAAGCAGGGGATGTGTGTGCAAACTGAGTTCAAGATGTTTCTTGTTGGGCAAAAACTAGTGTAGTAGACTCTGGGTCACCATCATTCTTTATTTGGCACAAACTGTAATGCACAAGGACCACTCCTGGTTTGTATCTAAAAATGTGGAGTGGTATTTGATGTTTCTTGTCAATGTCAAAGAAGCCATGAGATAGTGTTGGTAGCGGGGGCGGTGAAGGAAAAAATGCAAGTGATACCTTGGTATCTGTCTTCCTCTTGGAAACTTGGAATAAATTGAAGCCCTAAGATTACGTAAGTGACATCAAGTGTTGGAAATTTCTTGGAAGACTCAGTAGACTCTAGGGATAAGTCTTGCTGCTTTGGGACCCAGGAAATAAGTGAGCTGAGGAGTTGGGGAAACTAGTGTCCCCACTTCTGTATGAAAATGCTTACATCTTTGATACCCTGGAGACTAACCATCCCTGGGAACATTAGAAGAGAGTATCCTTGTTATGACTTTGGAGCTTCGCAAGGGACAAAGGCAGCCATGGGCATCTGTCTAAGCAAATCCACCAGTGGGTATTGATAAACCCCAGCCAAATGGGCCACAGGTGATGGATAATTGTATAGTTCTCCAACTAAGATTCGCTAAACCAGTTTTTACTGAACTAATTCTGGAGTCTTTTCAGTTGGGAACCTTGAAGTCCAACCGAAGATCAACTGAAGGACCAGAGCCACTATAATTTAGGAATATTTGTTGTCTCTGAATATACAAGGCTGAAACATAGGTTTACCCAAGCATAAGTGTGGAAAGCTCAACCTATAATGGGATCTGAGAATCTTAGTACTGCTGAATATTTACTGTTACGTTTCATCAATTCTATAAAACATATTTTTTTCACATATTAACATCTCTGAAATTAGGGTGCATCTGAGCCTCAGGTCCTTCCATGACAGAGTTGGTGTCACTGACTTGAAAGAAAATCTTAGTCAATAGCAACACACACCACAGTTTTATTATTTTTTAATCCTTTTGTTTACATTGCTATGTACATTTCAGGATACTGAAATCGTACCTCAGTCTATGTGCGTTTCACACCTCATTCACCACCAGAGGTCCAGCACCCTTTACCACCACCTGGTTCCCTCTTTCCTTCCCCCCACTTCATGTCCTTCTGGTAGCCACAGCTCCACATTGTGAGGTATTGTGGAGATCTGTCTGTTTTCTTTCTTTATAGCCCACATGTAAGTGAAACCACCCAGGTTTTTCTTTTTTCTTTCTGGTTTATTTTGATTAGCATGATCCCCTCCAGTTCCATCCAGGTTTCTGCAAATGGTATGACTTTGTCTTTTTCTTCTTCAGCTGCACAGAATTCCATTATATAATATACCTATATGTATGTATATATATATATATATATACACACACACACATACATATATGCATAAATGTCACAGCTTCTGCATCCAGTCATCTGTTGATCAGCATGTAGGTTGCATCCATGTTTTGGCTATGAATTGGCAAACCACACTTAAAAAAACTATCATAAATGCTCTTGACTGTAGGAAAGGCTGACACATTGTATGAAAATGCACACACATCCATGACTGTGAGTAGAAGTGATATATAAAAATCAAATTCTGATTAAGAACACATTTAAGAATATCCCAATTGATTCACTGTACATTTATCTACCTTTGCTTATATGCTCGAGTGATATATGAAAGCAATCTATGTATAAACATATCTAAAATTTTTTTCTCTATGTTCAAAATAAAAATTTCAAGTGGAAATAGATTAGCAGGGGTTTTTTTCTCCCTTCTCAGTGTTTGTAAAATAAGAATGTTTCAGCTGACAGAATCTTAAATCCAGTGGCAGAGAGGCAGATGCCACAATAGTCATATAGATGCAAACTTTATTAAATTTTACAGAACATTCAGAAGATTCAACAAGAATGAACATTATCATTAAGAAGGATGCATTCTTGCTAGTGATTGATCAAGAATAAACTGGGAAGTTGGGCCATTCATTTATTTGCTGTCTGTATAAGGCTCTCTTACTAACAATAAAGTCAGTCATGGAAAGCAATCAATATTTCCTTCTCCCCATTGCCATCTCCCTCCTACCTCTTCCTTTTCTGCCTCTCTGTTCTTCCCCCAGAGCCCGAGCTTGTTGGCTGTCTTTCTGTGGGGACAAAGCCAGTGAATCTGACTCCTTTCACCTACTGTGGGACAGGCTCAAGTCTTTCAGATATTTCAGAATGGAGCATTTCTGAAACCACCAAGAGGTTCTTTACCCAGTGTCACATGTCAAAGCATAAATCAAGTCCCCACCAGCACAATAAGGAGGAGAAGGAATGAACAGGGTGAAACAGAAATAGAACACTATTTACTACCTTATTTAATTGAACATTCTCAGGAAGAGGAGACTAGGAAATACCCAGTTTATAGATTCTTTATTTGGCACAAACTGTAATGCACAAGGACTTTTTTTAAATTACATTCTATCCTACGATGATTCTGACCAATAAGTCTAGGAACTTATACTTGGTATCTTTCTACATAAGAAGCATGACATGCCACATAGTGGGTTTTTATTTCCATTGACTAAATGCATGCATTGCAACATGATTGTAAGAGTGTATGATGCAGAGAATTGCTCTAGAAATCAATTTTCTTTTCAGTTTATCCTTTCACCTACTGAATCATTTCTCTTAATATATTTGAAATTTTCTGAGTTCCCTTTGACCAAAGAGATGCACTTAGAAACATTCCAAGACGGGTAAGAAGAAGACTTCCAAATATCGGTGATTGAGTTAATTAATTTGATCATTATGCTTCCAAAACTATAGGCCTGTTTGTGTCCTCTCTGAGAAGTATATTTTACCTGAATATCACAAATTAGAATATAAATAACTAATGATGGTCCAACTCTGAATATGAACTTTCTAGATGATAGTCTCGCTTTAAATAATTTTAGTCTGGCTTTAAATATGAACTTTCTGTGTCCTAAGAAGAAACAATTCCATTTATAGGTATGTAACCTAAAGAAGTTGTCTCACAGGTTCATATGCGCTGTGTGTGAGGAAATCTGTTTCAATATTGTGTGGAAGGGGGTGTGGGAAAACAGAAGCAACAGCTCTGTCAATTTCTATAGAAACTGGGATCAATGAACTAAGTTGACACATAGCTCCAAAATATTTTGAATGAAGTGTTAGTACTGAGCAAAATAATTTAGAAATAAATGGGTTCTATAGACAATCACATATCATTTATTCAAAATAAAATCGAATGCAAGCACAAAACAATGCAACATATTTTTACAAAGGTGCCATTAATCAAAGTATCTTCAACAAGCATGCATTACATAGAGGAGGAATATGAGAGTCAGAATAATGAGGCGAGGTGGTAAAGTGGGATTTCACATGAACCAGAGATGATGTAATACTAGGAACAGCAGGACATGATTAAGTCACCCCAGTGTAATCAGAAAATAGATATGTAATTATCTCATGGTTGAGATTTTATGGCTATTATTTTTGTGTGTGTGCTTTTCAGTATTTGTAAAAAGCAGGCATTATCTTAGTATTTAATAAAGTATAGTTTTATTCCAAAGATTTTTTGAGTCATATTTATGCAGATTCAATTTACCTACTGATTGATGAGTTTTGACAAAGTCATACAGGGTGTATTAGATTTTCCAGTGACTTACTTGAATGAGAACTTTTGTACCAAAATCCAGTGCTCTTTCTACTGTATCAAAATACTTTTAAAAAAACACCCAAAACTTTTATTCATTTATGCCTATATATCATACTACATCATACCATTTTCCTCTTGGAAAATTAATTACTGTAATAAACGCCTCCATAGAAGTTCATGTGGGAGGACTTCGTTAAATGTGCCCTTTGTTATCTGAAACAATAGAATTGAGAGAAAATCGTTTGGGCTGTAAAAAAGCATATACCAGACAGGAGTTCAGGACAGCATGAACCTGATATTAGCTTTGGTGAATTTTAATAATCAGCCTTTTATTTGGATAGCTTTTGACCTATCTCAGGAGGAAAAAAAAAGTCAAAATTTCATGTATTTAAAATTATGCTTTTCTAAAAGAAATGATAATGGCCAGGGTTCATTCGGGGGCTCCTGAAGAGTTTGAGGAGAAATTGGGATAGAGAGACAAGCAACCAGACAATCACATGTAAGAAGAGTAATGTTGAGGGGTAAGAAAAATGAGCTTTTGGCATCCAACTGTGGCAGCGTGGTGAGTTGGGACATAGGAAGATGGATATGATAAGAGATCAGCCACCCAGAGGACGAATGCTACTCCTGCAGATGTTAGGACATTGTCCCCAACTAGACAAGCAACAGCTTGTAGTCTTGCTTAGAAATCAGATCTCCTTCACCTCAAATAAATTAATCAACACCCACCCCTCTGAATGAAATAGCCGTGCCTGCCTGTCCAGCCCCTGTCAGCATTCTTCCTCAATGTGTGTGCCTTCTCTGAGCTCTCCAATTGCCCGCAGAGATGCCAGGCAGGCAGTTCCTGTGCTTTAATTCAGCTTTATCATGTCAGGAGATTGCAATCAAGATTCAGTAACAGGCCACACCCTGTGGAGACATTAGTCGTCCCTATGGCCCAGCTAACTTTTTGTTACAGGCATCTGTTCCAATAGATCAAAGTCTGTTCCGGCTCAGCCAGCACCATGCAAACACTCCAAAGAACTATCCATCTGCCGGCACAGAGAAGGGACCCACACCTTTCTGTGAATTCCTCCCTCGGGTTTCCTCTTCTGATTTGAAATTTGCAAAGAGCATCAAGGGATGTTCTCCCATCTCAAAAAGAACCAAGGGCAGTTGAAACAAAAAAAATTTTTTTTTTCTTTTTTTCTTAGGTTTAACGATTTTATTAAAATAACATATTAAGTATATGCTGGATATGTGGAATGGTGAGCCAAGGTTCAACAAAATAACAGGCATCCCCAAGGGGCCACAAGTGGTCAAGGAAGGGAGCCGGCAGAGAGAGTGTGGCAGGATGGAGCGAGCACATGGCTTTGTTAGGATCCACCATTACAGTGCTCAGGCGTTCCTGGGCCGTCAGTGCCAACCAAAGCAAGTGAGGTTTGGTAAACTCTGGATGTAGGGTTGGAATCGATCTTATCTAAGGGCTGCATAAAAGGAGACCCTGGGAAAAGTGAGTGCTTATCACAGGTACTGCTGAGTAAGTCATATCAGGGTAAACACAGTTACAGTTACAGAGCTGTGAAACACTGCAGAGGCTGGAAATTAGCAACACATAAAACAGAAAGGACACTCAAAGCAGCCCATGGTCTGCAACTTAGAGACAAATATCTTAGAAAGCTACTAAGCTGTCTGGTGGCACTCAGCTCATAACGTTTTGATCATTAAATATATATTATATATATTTCATTATATATATATTTGATCACTATATTTGATCATTATATTTACATACATTTAGAGCTCTAGTTTCTAATGATCCTCACAGGCTTTGTTTTATACATCAGGTCATCAAAAAGGAGATCTGAAGAAACTTATTTTGCCAAATGATCACCCAAATAGCTTTATAGTGAGAGAAAGCTTGAATTCCAATCAGACGGTGAGGTTAGCAGCCAAGCAGGTCAGACTTTCATTCCAGCCATCATTTTTTGCAAACTCAGACATCTGTTATCAATTCTTTATGACTACAGAGAAAACTCAAGCTTTAAAAATTAAAACAAGTGAACAAGTTCAAAATGTGTTGCCCCAAAGATTTACTTGTGTTGCAGGAAAATGTATAAAAATATCAGCTGCCATTTTGTTCTCACTGCTTTGGGGAATTATAAATAAATCCCACTGCTCCATTCTCCAATCATCAAATGAACCCTCAAATTCTTAAGTGATCCAAGGAGGCTAACTTCAAAATATAGCTCCAATTGAAATTTTTGCTACACAGGTAGAGGGTTTCTAAGCAAGAGAATTCATGATTTAGCTTCTTTTTAGCACTCCTCCAACCATCTGCATTGTAAGTCTTGAGAATTTGTTAAAAATACAGACCCTCAGGCCCCATCCAGAGATACTGAATCAAAATCTGCCTTTGAGTAAGATTCCAAGAGAATCAGATGCACATCAAATTTAGAATGTGTTGGTTTAGAACAAATAAAACATTTAAAAAAGTCTTGATAAGAAATATTTCTTATACCTATATTTTAGAGGATAAATCCATACCTGACAATTTGGGTGCTTCTTGAACTTCAGTTTAAAGGAATTCACATTTTTTAGCTAATGTAATTTGCAAGCATACATTGGATTAACCCAATCACTTAACGAGAAGGATTAGAAAAACAGACTTCTTTACTCTCCATATCTAAACTACCCCAGAGAGTAAATAAGGCATGAATAAATAATGGATTTTAAGAGTGATCAATAATAGCTCTGGTTTGCATGAGAGGAATTTCCTGAGATCAGAGACTTTCAGTGCAAAAATGGGAACAGACCAGACAAAAATATGACTATTAAATCTACTCCAATGTTTATTTCTTACATCTCATAAGGGAAAATTATTATATTTTAACTGCATATGTTGATAGCCTTCTAAAAATATCAGAACAGGCTTTATTCCAGAATCACTCCCCTCACTTACTGGACATATTTCCTAATGGATATTTTCAGAAGAGCCCAGGGGAGGATGGAAACAGGAGTTCACAGCCTTCTGTAGCAGGAGGCAGCATGGAAAGAGAAAAGGCAGATTCCAATGTTGGGGTAGGCTGTGAAGAATCCTGGGTGAGGACAGACTCACCAGGAGGAGTGGTGGGGCGTAAGTGCGGGGAGTGAGCACGAAAACAAACTTCTCCAGCCTCTCATCTTGTTTGGATGCTGACTATAGCAAACGTCATTTTCCTATTGTGCCATGCAACCCTCTTTAGAGAGTGTGCTGGAAACTATCTCTGGTGTCAGGGGAGTTCCAGCCTAAGCCTGATCTATAGTTTATCTCTAACTACATCCAGTTGGGAACACAATGTAGTTTTTCCATGCGTCATGTGGGCACTGGAATTTAGGGGAATTTTTGAAGTGATCGTTGCTCACCATATGCACGGAAAACATGATAATGAGGTTTGTTAGGAGGAAACACAGAGAGCTAGAGGAAAATAGAAGTAAAGCTGGGGATGGGAACCAGATAGAGAGAGATTCCTTGGTTCCTGCTCTCGTTCTTGCTACTGGTTCTGATCTGACTGCAGGAGAGTTCCATTTTCCAACCTATTTGACTCCAGACTTCTCTTGAAGAACTTGGGATTTAAGACTCTGTTGGGTTATGGTGCCAGTTTCCATCTTTAGCAAGCTCCTGTTTCACATTTGGCCCACAGTAATGCCTTGAAGTTTCTCTTAGTCAAACTCCATCTGGGTTGACTACATTTTACCCTTTTCAACTTCTGACCTTGATTGACCTTCTGAGTGCTCATAAACTTGAGAGTTAGGGTTTCACCCTCTAGACCAAATACCCCAGCACTAGTTCAGGACTCTGGAGAACTGGAGGGATTCGTTAGGCTTTACAAATCCGTCTGCAACTGTGTGCCCTAACCTGAAAGATCTCCTAAGAAAGATCAATCAATCCACTCGATACAGGATCAGTCACTGAGGCACAGTGTAAGAAAACATGAAACCAGGAGTCAACTGTCTTGTGCTAAAATACTAGCTCTGAGTCAGAGGGTTTCACTTCAGCAAGTTTTCTCTTTTTTCAACTTCCTTTTCTTTGCCTGTAAAATATTAGTATGATCTTATGAAATTGTCATTCCTATAATTCAAAAATGATAGAGTATAAGCAACTTCAAATGAATAAGCCTAATAGCATTATAACTGTCTCACAGATGATTGAGGAAAAGAGTTTTAAATCCTTAATGTTTCTAAATACCTGGCAAAATTTGGCTCCAATGAGGAATAGCTATCAATCTTAATATGTTGTTTCTTATTATCCAGAACAATATCCTTACACCCATAGATATTTTTCAATGAGAAGGGGGAGGAGGGGGCACGAATAAGGCAGAAGTAGTACAGCCTCATCTGGCTTCTAAGCTTACGATCCTCAGAGAGCAATATCTTGACAAACCCTGATCCTGCCCAGCTGAGCAGGACACCTGTAGAACAGCTAGCAACAGGAATCCCCCACAGGGTACCCAGAGAACTAAACTGTGACCATTAACTGCAGCAGAGTTCTCTGAGGACACCAGATGCAGGGACTTCAAAGGCGTGCCCAGAAAAAAGAGGCAATAGTTTAACTGTCACCATCAGGCTGTGGTCAAGCCAAGAATACAGATGAAAGTTTACACAAAAGAGATCCACACATTGAGTCTAAACTTTTAAAAAGCAGTCTCCTCACCATAATGTTATCTTTCTATGACCATAATGTGGCACAGGCTGCCATTCGACGGCAGTGCTTCTCTCCTACTTGACAATCATGGCTGTCAGTGGTCAGGCAAGACAAGGCAGGTCTGTCTCCTCATGCGGCTAGTCCTTGAAGTGCTATTTCTAGAAAAAGCAATGCCATGGTGGAATCTCTTCTTGTTTAAAAACTTCTAAAATAATAAAATGCCCAACGTCTCTGCAGATGGTTGCTGCATTCCCTCCTCTGGGACATCACTTGCTCAGGGTGATTGGATTGTGTCCAGGGTGACTGGGGCAATGCCAGTTGATGTCTGTTATCTCAGAATGGCTAAACAGGACTTGTTTTCATACTCAAAGTATTGTCATTAGAAAATAAATTATATACCTGCCTTTCTTGACACCTAAGATAAAATCTATCACTGTTTCCCCTAACCTGCCTTTTTATTCAACTTATTTCATGCCGATTTATCCTTATGATCTGCCTTCCCCAGGTAAGCTGCTCTAGAGCAAAGACATTAAAAAGGACTGGCAGGCACTTGGAAAGTAGTCCAAAAGTATGTAATGAATCTACTTTTGTAATTTTTATAAATTTTATTGATGAACATTGTATCACACATTATATAGGTTTAAGGTATGTGTCATCATAAATTAATATATGTATATAATACATCAAGTTCATTATCATTGGTCAAGTTCCATGCTTAACCATTACTCATTTTTTCCCCCCTTTCCCTTCTGGTAATCAGTCATCTGATTCTATAGACTAAACAAGGGTTGGTGAGGATATGGTTGGTGGGAGAGTAAATTGGTGCAACTATTATGGAAAGTAGTACTGAGATGCCTAAAAAAAATGGAAACAAATACAATATGATCCCATTACCCTGCTTATGAGTATTTATCTGAAAAACAAAATACTAATTGAAAGAGATAAATGAACCTGTATGCTCATTACCACTTAATTTGCAATAGCCAAGAGCTGGAAACATCTTAAATGTCCATTAAGAGATGATTGGATAAAGATATGGTATATATGCTCAATTGAACACTACTCTGCTATCAAAAAGGATGAAATATTGTCATTTGTAACAACATGGATGAACCTAGAGGATAAGTCATAAGAAGAAAGATATATAATTTCATGAATATGTTTTATATTAAGAGACCAAACAAGCAGATGAACTAAATCAAACAAAAATGAACTTTGTCAATAAAATCAAATGAGTGATTGCAGGAAGGGGAGAGATGCAAACTGGATAAAGGGGATCAAGCGTATGGTGAAGGAAGAACTGACATGGTGGTGGTGCCCTTAATTAATTGTACACAATGACACGTGATCATGCGGTCTTCCGTCGATAAAATGAATTTTAGGAAAGATGTAGGACATATACACAATGAAATACTACTCAGCTATTAAAAAGAGGAAATTCTACCATTTGCAACAACATAGATGCATCTAGAGGGAATTATGCTTCATTAGAAAAGTTTGAAGGAGAAAAACAAATATAAGATATCATTTTTTGCTGTATACAGAGAAACCAAATCAAACAAAAGTGAGTTTTTTTATCTATTGAATACATTTTTAATTGAAGAGATGAGACAAATGTCTCCTCAAATATTAATCTTTATTTTCATATTATCCAGGGAAACATGAATAAAGCTAATCAGCTAAGTACATACTCAGTCTTTTCTTCAAATGTTTCACCATTCTAAGCAATGTGTTTTCACAACTGTTTTGTCTTGATGCATTTCCACCCACCTGTTCTGCACCCATCACGCTCCGCGTTCTCTGTAAAGACCAATGGCATCTGCCAGGCATGTTGTCAAATTGCTGGCTTTGGTCAGACCTCTTCACAAAGTGTCCATTTCAGACAGTGTGTGGTAGATCATAAGACCTTGTCCTTTGGTGTGAAATTAGCAGATAACAATTCTAGCATCTTCAAAGATACAGCAAAGTGGAGAAAACACCTGCCTTGGTTCCTGGGTTTCTTCAGTTCTTGTCTACCATGTGTATCTCTAGTAAACCACTTGTTTACTTAACCATCTTTGAATAGTTTTGTGTTGCTTGTAACAACCCTGAAGTCACTGGAGAAAATTCTCCAAAGGAGTAGCTCCTTTTTACCACAATGTACCCTCCAGGCATGCATCCTAGGTGCTCACTGCTCTGATCTGAAATTCCAATAGAAAACTCTTTACACTCTGGAATTGAGATTTATACAGACTGTCTTTAGGAAGATGGAGCATTTGAATGAAAATGTATTGATGGTTGAAAGCCACTTCATGATTTATTTCTACATGTCCAGCAGACATTACCAAGCAGTGATTTTGTTAGCTAAGCTCAAAATATCTAACAGAGAATTTTATTTTTTCTTATTTTCCTCTTTCTAATCATCCCTGTTACTGCCAATGGTACTCTTAGTTTTTGCAGACTTATAAATATCTGCTCGCCAACCTTCCCTCTTCCTTAGTCTCTCTCTCTCTCTACTTATGTGCCATTCAAAACATATCTCAGGTACACCCTTCCTCCTCATTCTTAGCATCTCCACTTAAGCTTAAGTCCTCAATGTGAAAAAGAAAAGGTATTTAGCATTGTCAGGTCTGGATTTATTCCAAACTGTCCTACTCCCTGGTCATGGTTCTTATATTTTTAAATGTGAAAATAAAAATCAGAGAATGTGAATCAATGCCTATAAGCAAGCAACTCAACTAAAACAATTCTGTGGATCAATGATCATTTCTTATCCAAGATATTCACACTGTTTAATAAAATTCTCTGTGTTTATCCCCATGAAAGCGTTTTCCATGGGGCTATTATTTTTTTCCTTTCCACCTTTTCGTTTTCCTCTTTTCCTCTTACTAGTACCATTTTTGAAATACCTTGTGTTAGCTTTTTCTACTTTTGATTGTAGATCCTGGCACCTGGTGAACACATGTCTAAGTTCCCATTTTAGAAGGTGGCGCAACTGAGCTTTATGATAAGTAGGAAAAGGACAAAAACCTCTTTTGAACAACCTGGGGAGATGACCTGGCTTTCTTGACTGTTGTTTTATATTTCATTTTTAAAAGACTAAATAGCATTCCCATATCAACAAAGCACCAGTGACCCAAAGTACAATCCCTTCCTGTAAAAGGAGATGGAGATAAATAACCTGGCCTGTGTAGTCAATATTTTATGAATGGACTCTTGCTTCAGGGAACTAGCTCAAACTTTAAGTTTAGGTCATAACTCAGAGATTCACTGCACATGGTTATTTAAAAATATGATTTTCCTCCATATATTAAAGGTATCATACCCCAAATCTTTTTTATTGACTCCTTACTGTAGAGTAATTTCATATCTCAGCTGGCAATCAAAGATGGTTGTGTACATAATAAGAGAAGACATAACCTCTTTAACAGGGAGCACCTCTCAGAAATAGGAACTAATACAATTTTAAGAAGTAGAATTGCATCTCCTGGAAACTATGTGGCCATCCTCCCCCTGAGAACAAGAACAAGGCGAAGCAAGTGCCCTACACAGGCGCACATAAATGCAGTTTATTAATGACTACTTTTGGAAGCCAGCCAGCTAGATCTGATATTTAAATAACAAGCTGTTTAATATTAAAGCAGACAGAGTACAGATTTACTCTGTACAGATTTATTCATGAACCTTTCACAATTATATATTAAATGCTCATTTAATTTAAGCAAGTCACCCCTACTTTTTCTAAAAGATAGACTGTGATAACTTACTGAAAAAGCAAATGAAGAGACAAGAATTTTTCCTTCTTAGATCAGAGAATGTAATTGATGCCTATAAGCAAGCAATGGTTTAAATTTAAGTGAATCCATCTCTCTCCCCCCTCTTTATATACATGTATTACATACACATATATGTACATATATGTATAATTAAAGCAGAAAAAAAAGTGAGTAGGCAGACAGAAAAAGAAAGGAGGAAGAAGCATGTCTATTTTATATTATTTTTATTTTAGTTGCTCACACTGGTTGTTTCCCCCTTCCCCCGACCCCAGGCCCGTCACTCAAACCGTGGCGGGGGTGGGGGTGGGGCGCTACGTGGCCTGCATTCCTTCAAAGGCAGTTGACCTAACCACTGCTCCACTAGGGTATGATGATACCAAATATTTTAATACCTCTTTTACTGCCCTGAAATGAAATGTACAGGCATTTAATTCATCTGTACAGAGGTAATACACTCATACCACAGTTCCTTCTCCACAATTCTAAAGGCCACTAAGCTCAGAACCGAGGTTTGGTGCGGGATCTCACATAGGTGCGTCCTCTGGTCTGAATGGACAGGAGTCGCTTATTCAATTTATCCCACCTAGTGAGAAGATTGGTGGCAGCAAAATTAACCTAAGAGGTGACAGGAGCCACTCCCGTATTCCACTGAGAATATCACGTTTTTTCAGGGGTCTGTATTTCATTAGGTTTCTAAAATCTCAGAAGAGATGAACTGAGTGACCTATCTTCACACAAAAACTCATCATTCACACCCTCCTGACTCTAGCATGAAGAAATAAAAGGATAATAATTTATTAAAAAAAGATACGTATTTCGCTATGAAAGCCTTCAGACCTGAAGGAGTAGTGCTGTGTGGAAGGGGTCGGACGCCGGCACCCACACGCAGGCCCGGCCCGGGCCTCAGCAGGCACACGTTCCGGCTGACGGGGTGGAGATCCACTACTCGGTTGCATCCTGATCTCCACATGTCAGCGAATGACATGTTTTCTAAGATAATGAGCAACTTGTACTAAATTTCCAAACAAAGCAAAATATGATTGTCCTCTCAATGTGCATTTCCTGGCAAATTAGTTGTTTGTTAAAACTGTATAAAAAAAAAAAAAAAAAGAAACACCTTGTGATCGAATGTCAGATGGAGTTCTCTTTGAGACTACAGCAATGCAAAATTTGTACAGGATCTACATGCATTTGCTGCGCCTGGGCTCTTTCACACGTGGCAAGACATCGAGACTCTGTGGATCCAACTTTCTTAAATGACAACAGAGACCTTCTCCAGATACGTAACCATCAAAAAACTCTAGCCCATCATTTCCGGAATGTACCCACGAAGCCACCAGAGGGAAACCATTTCCCTTCCTCAGAACTACCAAGCTAATTTATCTTCAGGTTTTTCCCAGAGCCACTAGACTTTGAAGGATTTAGAAAATAAATTAAATCAAGACTGAATCCTAACCTAGGCCAATGTGACACTCTAGAATTCTCAATTACCTCCCTTGCTAGTAAGTCCCATCAGAACAGGCATTATGTGACCTTTAGCAGCATTCGCTGTGTGGGCATGCATATCCTCCATATCCTTCCACAAGACACTCATCCCATTCATTATTAAACTGTTCATTTAACCCATTTAACTGAGCACATGTCATGTTCAACAGCAGGGATTTAAAACTCATTAAGCTCCTACCCAGAAGAGTGTGACAAACACTACAATGGAGACAAAGTAAGTGCATAGGAATATGGAAGGAAGTAGAAGTGATCCTGAGACTCAAATGTAGAAGGTCAGAGAGAATTTCTTCCAAAAATTAATAGTATTGACTTATTATAATCCCCAAGAATGTTGAAGAAAAGTCTATATAGTAAAGGCAAATATAAATATTGCTTGTACAATTAAAAGTAAAATTTATTCCATTTCTTAGTTTCACCCTCAGTGAAAAGAAAACTGAACAGTAACCAAAAACATGGTTTTTGGAACACCCAGAAATACAGGTTTATTGTATTTATGATAAATATAATATTTTTTGCACTTGTCATACAATAAATAAATATAAGGACACCTTATAAAGAAACCTATAAAAGAGCCATAATCCTAAATCTTTATTGTCATCATTCTTTTTCCACAGCAGCCTGTAGAGAGACAAATCTACCCGTGTTCCTTCTCAAGAGTTCTTGATGTTCCACAGCTACTACCTGAATAAGAAAATATACATTATAGCTACAGTTCAGAACACGTGTATTCAAAAGCACTATTGGCTTAAAGGCATTTTTGCCAGTTCTGTTGATTGTTTATTTGGTTTACAAATAAAGTAAACTGAGAGGGAAACCACAATCTCAGTGGTGGTGATGTTCAATTAATAGGGTTCGTTCTTTTAAATGGAAAAGTTCCTGTACTAGTTTTTGCTATTTTATAAACAGTATAGTTGAAACACACAATTGAGAAGTTGTTTCTCATACTCGGAAGTTATGAAAACACACTCTGTTTTGGTGGCCTGTTTAAATACTTGAACCTGTTTGCTGCTTTGAATGTCATGATATGCTTGTTTGTTCATTTTATTTGTAAACTGCGTTTTTCTTGATTTCTCAGAAATCAAATGTTGGCATTTTAAGTTGTGAGATCTAGTGGAAGAACTTGGAGACAGTGCAAACTGAAGTGAGAAACCCGTTTAGGGTGTATGGATGTACTTCTTAATGAATCCAAGTAGGATACTTCACAGATAATAAATAATAATGCTAAAAGTAACATTTATTGCTTCCTCTGTACTGAGAAGTGTTCCATATTACCTTTTAGTCCTGAACATAAGCCTATGCGATATATAATATTGTTCCATTTTATATATGAGAAAATAGATTTGGAGACATTAAATGCCTTACATAAAATCATTCAGACAGAGTTGGGACTGAAATGCAAATCTAGTTGAATCTCACATTCCAGATTATAGACATTATGGAATCAGAGCTAACAGACCAATTCATTGATGCTCCTTTCTCTGGTTTTTCTGGCTGGAATGAGGTTCCATGTCCAGAAAGTGCAAAAGTCTTCTTATCCTTAGTGCTTCCTTATTCTATGTTTTGTGCTACCCACAGCCTCTGTGCAAATGAAAGTTTCACTCAAAAAACTTCTTAAAACCTTTAAGACGCATCCTGTGGAAAACAGCATCCCCACAGAGATGACAGTGAAAATTAATTTGGTAGTATCAGATCCATCATATACGAGATGTCAAAATATTGTGTTCTTTATGAAGCCAGAAAGTAAATACTGGGCAACAATGACGAATATTTCATTGGTTTCATGTACTGTCATCTTCCAACAACTATAATTTTCCTTCTATTCGGGAACATGCACCTCTTTAAAAAATCTGAAAATAGCAGTTGACTGAACCTGGATGTCCAGACCCCATTGTGAGAAGAAACCATGGGTAATAGTCATAGAATATCAGACTGGAAGGAAACTTAGAAATAAAATTTCATTAGTTTCAGCAGTTTCCAATGGAGAGAAGCAGAGCGGTCACATGGATGGTTGGGGATATCGCCCAAACTAAGACTGGCTTCCCGTGGAGACATTATTCCATGACCGCTGTTCTAAGCTATCAGGTCTCAATAGTCTCAGAGATCATATTTACATTGTTGGGTTAAGTTTTAAGTTCACTGTGTTTCTTGCTGTTCTCTGTACATCAACATACACACACCCACCTAAGGCTATAACTATTGTAATGGATCCTCTTTCCTATTAGTTTCTTCTGATAAATGCTGAGCATCTGTTTCTCCATTATTTTCCCTCCTAGTCCACACCTGTTGGGCTCCGTAGCATCTGTCTCTACAAATTTACCTTGGCTTTTATCTTGCTCCCCTCTCAAATTTCACTGCAAAGCTTTTTAATGTGCTTTTATTCAGAACAAGAATGAAAGCAAAGTCAGGT
Source organism: Solenodon paradoxus (assembly GCA_004363575.1). Classification (NCBI taxonomy): domain Eukaryota; kingdom Metazoa; phylum Chordata; class Mammalia; order Eulipotyphla; family Solenodontidae; genus Solenodon; species Solenodon paradoxus. The sequence goes on along the minus strand of RJWH01005323.1, from coordinate 33,096 downwards.
AGAGACTTAAAAAAGGCTGAGAATGAAGGAGAGTAATCCAGGCAAGCCCAGGCAAGGGAGCAATTGAGAAGAGGAGAGATGGAGGTGAAAAGAGAAAATGACAGGAAAGAACAGCACGAGGTTTGGAGGAAACAGACCTAGGAAAGAATCAGTATCATGAAGAAAATGATAAACTCATCTTCTATTCCCATACCCTCCTATGTTCAGTGAGGAGTGGGGTCAGGGAGGAAGGACCTGGCAGAAAAAGGGTCCCGGTAGGGGTCATGTTCAATGCTAAAGGGAGATGGGGGAAGGGATTGGATCAGGATTCTGAGTCATCATTTTGGGGAAACAAACTTTATCATATACCCAAGTAAATAGGAGACAGTTTTCCATCACGGTTGCTAAAGAGAGAAATAGCAAAAAGAGCTAAGACCCAACTAGCCAGGTCATCAGAGACCCATCAGAGATTATATAAGGTTGGGAATAAGCTGCAGTCCCAGCAGGACTTGGTGCAATGAACTGGAGATAGATAGAAACCAAACTACACAGAGAGGAGCAACAATGCAGAAATTAAGACAAGGCTATAGTTGAGTGGCTCCTGGAGTCTAGTCCACACAGATGGTGACTTTCAACAGCAAAGCTGGTCTTGTCTTGCCTAAAGAACTTGAGTCTCTAATATGTCAGGAGGTGGCACCTGAGCGCCCCAAACCAAGCCACAGATGGCTGACTCTGACCCAGTCAGATGTAGCAACAGAATTAAATCCGGGGCATCGAGAGAATTGATAGTGAAGAGAAACAGGAGAGCTGAACTAAATAACAGTGCTAATAATAGATGACTCACCTCCCATAAAAAAAAAAAAAATAGCAGGGTTTTAAAACTGAGGGAAAGCCAGCTCTGGGAAACTTCCTCTTCCATGAGCAAGCACTCAAAGCTAGCTTCTTGAAATTTGACCGACTCAAATTTGACCGACTCAAAGTATCCCAGATACTCCACGGCTGTAAAACATCACCCCCTGAAGTACCTAGTAGAACCTGATACCCTGAGAGGAATATTTCCATGCAGTTCACAGTGGAATTACTACTTCTACCAACATAAATCCAAGCCCCTAGTCTTCAGTGCCCTACATTACTTGACTCTGGGGCAGGTGGCGGGGGGACAGCCAGCCTCTTATCAAACATGCTTCCAATCACCAGCAAAGCCAAGTTTTAAAAAGACACAAGCACTTTGTACCAGGATTAGCTTCACTAGATTTTCTCATATTCTACACATAGTTTGTAACTTTCCTAAGAAGAAGATACTACAGCAAAAATAAACTTAAAGGTGTATTTTGACCCTTTTTTCCCTTTAAATCAGTAGACTTGGAAACAAAAGGCACTTTGCTATAGTGAAGAAAAAGTATCTCTGATGTGTCATGGTGACCTAGCAGATAAGGCCACCAGACATAGTCCACATACATCCCAAGGACCCAGGTTCAAGACCCAGGGCTGGGGTGACAATCAGAAGGAACAACTAAAGAAATCGTGTTTCTTCCTCCACTCTCTTCCTCCCTGCTTCCTACTCACCTCCATTGCTACCTGTACCTTTCCTTTAAAAATAAAATTAATCTGCAAGGAATCACATTTAATTTGTGAGAACTTTAAAGAAAAAAATGTTAAATTTCTTCTGTATAGTAATTATTCAAATGGAGCACGGTTTGATACGCAGTCTGAAAAGGTTACATGCACAATATGTGAAAGAATAGAAACATTTTACAATGAAGATTTTACAAAAGCAGTTGATAATAAATCTCTTTAGCCAGGTAACCAGAAAAAAAAAATCAACATGGGATCTACAGATCTGGGTTGGTTTTGTTTTGTTTTTCAATCTCCTTGATGTTTTGAGCAGGCCCTTCCTGGGAGAGTTTAACCCTCAATATTTCAAAAAAAATGAAAATTCAGAGAGGGAACTGGCTGCACAGGTGTTAGGTGAGCCAAGAGAGAAAACCAAAGTTATAAGGTAACTCAGAAATGAGTAACTTAGTGGTCCATGTCTCTCTTTTTTGGCAACTCTCACTTTTTAGTATTATCCGTCACCGTTCTGGTATTGGAGTGGTCTTTCTTAGCATTTCTCACTTGACTTTCTCATGCATAGTCAGGTTGGTAGGGGTGGAGTTTGGCAGCTTATTTCTCATATTTCTGACCCTGTTGCTGACTGTTGATTGAGACCTTAGGAGTAGCTGTTGGCCAGAACACACCCACCAGCTCCAAATGACATGACCCACTTTCAACACGAATTCTCAGATTTCGTATTTGATGGCTCAGGTTTCAAAAGAAAGTGATCCAGGAGAAAAAGATAGAATACTCATCACCCTTTATTATTCACATATCATTTAGTGTTACTTCTGCCGTATTCTATCAATATTTTTTATCTAGATATGAGAGAAGACATGGGCCCCTTCTTTTAGTGATAGGACTGTCAAAGAACTTGTGGACATATTTAGAATCTTTTTACTTTACATATTGCTACCCAGAAGATCAGCATTTATAGTGATGACTCCCAAATACACATCTTCATTTCTCATAGCTCCCCAAAGCATGGATTTAATTGCCTGCTAAAGATTTCTATTTGAATTTTCATAAGAGCCTGGAATTCAACATCTCCAACTTAAAGTTTAGTCATTTGTCTTCTTACAAAGCATATTTCTAATCACTGAAAACATAGCAATCCAAGTCAGAGACACAAGATTCATCCCAAACGTCCTTCATAATCTCATCACTATTACACATACCATTCACAGATGTCCTGATCCTCAAATCATCTACACGGAAAATGATGCAGTTGAGAAGACTAATAAGTGAGTTTTCAAGCTTTCATGATAAAATATCAATCTTTAAAAATTAGCTATATTTGTATATGCTTATAACACTTGGACCCTCCAACATAAAATATTATTTATAATAATATAAATAGATAAACTTTTTAGGGGGGCTATCTATTAAAATACATGCTAGATCGAACATTAAAAACTACAAATTACAGAGAAAAAGTTTTTAAATAATATCTAAATAAGTGGAGTCAGTTAAGGTTGCATTTCTTTCATAATGGAGCTAAAAACTCAAAAAACACTGTAATAAATATTTCCAGTAGTTGACATGCCCTAGAAGTTGAGTGGATAAGTCTGCCAAGAATACTCACATACCTCTGAAAGACCCAAGTTCAAGACCCGGGACCAGGGGAATAACCAAAATGCACAATTAAATAAAAATAAATAAAGCTCTTTTCTCCTTTCTCTTCCTGCCTGCCTACTTGCTTACTTGTCTCATTCTTGCCTATACCTTTCCTTAAAAAAAATGGTCCAACAGTTTTGTTATTTTATAGAAGTTGACAAGTGACTCTAAATTTCACTTAAACAAAAACTAAAATAGCCAAATAACCTTGAAAATTAAGAGCAAAGTTCTTCTTCCACCCAACCTCTATACTTATTATAAATTCACAGTAATAAAAACACAAATATTGGCTCTAAGATAGACAAATTGATTAATGAATAATGAATACAGTCTAGAAATAGATCCTGTGCATATAACTAATTGATTTTCACAGTTTCAAGCAATGTAAAAACACAGATATCACACAAATGCATATATATAATGAATTTCAATCCATACCTTCTACCATATGGGTCATATATATAAAAGAAAAAAATCTAAAATTATAAAATTTCTAACAAAATATGAGAAAATTTCAGTGTCTTGTGTTGTGCCAAAAATCTTGGATCAGATATCTAAAGCAAAATTTATCAAATAAAAAACTGATAAATTGAACTTCATCAACATGAAGAGCTTCGACACTCCAAAAGACACCGCTAAAATAATGAGAAAGACTAAACCACAGGCTGGGGGAAAATATTTGAAAATCTCCTCTTCCATAAGAGACTTTTATGCAAATACAAAAGGAATTACCAGAGCATCATAAAAAGGAAACAATTTTTAAAGGAGTAAATGATTTGAACATTTTGTCAAAAATGTACTGATGGTAATCTTATGCTCAACATTCTCTATCATTAGGAAGATGCAAACTAAAACCATAATGTGGAACTACTGTCCTCCTGTTAGAATGTCTAAAATTAAGAAGACTGACCTCAAGACCAAGTATTTGCAAGACGGGGATATGGAGCAGCTGGAAGTCTTATACGCTGCTGATGAGATGCATGCTGGCACAATTACTCTGAAGCACCATTCGACAGTTTAAGTACAAATGTCCAACCACTATATAACCCAGCCATTCCAATGCTGGTATTTCCAAAATAAATCCAAGTATATATACAAAAAAATTCTTAGAAATGGATATTTACAGAAGCTTGATTTGTAAGAGCCAAAAGCTAGAAACAATCCAAATGTTCATCAGGAAGTCCATGGATATGAAATTTCTGATATTTCCATATAATCGATCACGACTCAGTAATAAAGAAGGAAAGAGGTGCTCCCTGGTGGAGCAGTGGTTAAGTCAATCACCTCCAAAGGAACAAGACACATACACCTGGTTCAAGTCCCAGCCCCAGGGGGAAATTAGTGTGAATAATTAAAATAAAAATAAAGTGTTTAAAAAAAATAAAACAGAAGGCATGAAATACTGATAGATGCGGCAATATGTATAACTCAAATAATATGCTAAATACCTCTAGAAATCACACAGGTGAGCGTAATAGAATAAATAACTACCTATGGTTATTATAACCTGCACACATAAAACATTCTGATTCCCTACCTGTCATCTAAATAAATATGCTGCTGGGTGATTAAGGTTCCTGGCATCACTGACTTGTGAACGCTACCTGCCTCAATGCCAGCAATAACTATACTAAATTCTTTAACATTTCAAAGCAGAAGAAAATTCGGATTCTCACTATTTGCCATCATTAATTAATTTGTATAGCCAGACTTTTGTGTTTATTAATAATAAAATGTATTAGTGACTTTTGTCCTTCAATATGCGAGCAAGTCTGTGGTATGTGTGTTCTTTTTATTTTGTTGAAATAACTTTGTATAATAACATTATACAGGTTTAGGGTGTGCAAATCGACATCTGCACAAACGACATTGAGTTCATGTGATTTGTGTTTTGGGGGACCAGGTGCTCCAGCCCTGGGTTTAGGTTCTGCCTAGTTCAACTACTTTTGAGTTTCCAAAGCTTTTCACATGCAGGATTTGGGTCCCTCCTAAAAACCCTATATGTATGAAAAGTAAATAAAACATTACTATAGTTCTTGACGTGCGGTAAACTTCACAACTGATTGCTACTCCTGGTTATTTTCAAACAAATGATCAAATAACTTTTCAAAATACTTTTGGAGTTCTAGTTCAAGTCAACATCAAGAAGATTTCCATTTGTTTCTTCAACTTAGAACAAAATCATCCTTATCTCTTACTGCGTGTAATTATTTCTTACTTCGACATAAGCATTTACTGACTACATGGACATGATCATTTTTAACAGCATGAAAACTCTCCCAAAAGGGAGTGAGTGATAAGGAAAGTTAAAATACCTTCTCACTTTTTAAATTGTATGTTTCTTTCAAAGTATGCACACTAGTAAGAAAAAATACATGCAGACAGTATTCAGAAATACGGGAATTCTAAAAGGGAAAAAGGTAAAAAAAATATATATATATTTTAAGCATGACTGTTCAAAGTCTATAAAATTAATAAAAATGTTTGCCCGCTCCAGAGGATCTGCTCCCAAGATTTACCACAAAATATTAAATGTGTTGTGTATAATACTTGGTTATGGAGGAGAGCAGATTGAACATGTGTTCTCCTGGGGGAGAAACCGGTAGTGTGACCACTTTATATCTTCTCTGGGGCAGGTTCCACTAGACTCTGAGCCACTTGATATATTTACTGGCCTATTTTTGCTATCAGCTTGGAAGCAGTCCCAACTGCACATAAAGATTTAAATGTCAAAAGTCCAGGTAATTTTCATTCCAAACACTCCTCTAAACTAGATTATCTTTTTTATTATGATCCCACGGGGGACATTTTAGGTCAGAAATTAAGCAAAATGCCCGTGTAAAATTTTTGAAATGACACTAGCCTTCTACTCTGATTCATCTTCCGTTACTGCTTCATAATCTTTGGTGACGATTACCTCCAAATGTTCCCTTTCTAATCAAAAATTTTCCATCACTCCCAAAGGCCAAATATCACGTTTTAATTCCTCATTGGTTTATAATATTGTAGAATGTTCCTACAGCTGTTTCAGTCATATTTAAGTTTGTGCCAAAGTTTCCACCACCTAGAAAGGTGGCACCTGATTGACTGAGTACATGCATCGCATACAGAAAGTCGTTATGCTCACCGTTCTTCGTTTTTACCTTGTCAATTCAATATTCTTAATATGCTTTTAAAAATTCTTATAGTTTTTATTAATTTGCTAGGGCTGCCACAGCAAAGGATCACAAACTGTGTGGCATAAACAAAGGAAATGCATCAGCTCACAATTCTGGAGGCTAGAAAATTTGAGATTAAGGTGTCAACAGAATTGGTTCTTTCTGGGGACGATGAAGAAGGCGCTGCTTTATGCCTCACTCCTTGCTTCTGGTAGTTTGCTAATAATCTTGGGCATTTCTTGACTTCTGTATGATCCATTCCAATCTCTGTTTTCCTCAGCACATGATGTTCTCCTTGTGTGTGAGTATGTGTCCGAATTTGCTTTTATTGTAAATATACCAGCCATATTGGATTAAAGCCCATTCTTATGATTGCATCTTAACCTAAGAAATTACATCTTCAATGACCCTACTTACAAATAAATCACATTTTCAACTGCTGCATGTTAGAACATGAATTTTGAGAAAAGAGTTCTATCCATGTGTGTGTGTGTGTGTGTGTGTGTGTGTGACATATGCTAAATAAGAAAGTCTTTAACATATTATCAGCACTTTTATATTTGTTTTCTTCATATCTTTTTTCCATAGGATGTAAACAAATGTCTGAATTTCATCAACAATATGAATAATATAATAGAAGTGCTAAGGTTAAAGTATTTCAGTGAAGCTGTTGGTTCAGTTAATTCTTAGAGACCACACTGCAGGTTGAACTAGACCAACTAAGCACTCTGGTGCATAGGCATTTTTTGCCCAGCCTCTCTTTCCTATTATCTTTTGTTCTGTTTTGTTTTGTTTTGTTTTAATGTTTTCTAGTTAAAATAATAAATAGTCATTGCCTCCTAATTCAATAAACATGAAGTCACATCTACGCACAGGCCATGTGCTTCTAGGCATCAAATTTCCAACAACAGCAGCTCTGGGAACTTCAGCAAGTTGCACAGTTTGTTGGTTTTACAAGTATTGACAAACAGAGTAGCAAAAAGATTTCATTTCTTTCAGTACCAACTCCAGTCTATTGGTAAATTGAATTTCTAAGAGCTTAACTGAAGATTCTAAGGCCCAGGGAATATCAGGTCATTGTAGTTTGTTAATGTTTGCCATTAGCCAGGATACCGGAGGTGGTTTGGTCATTCCATGACCCGTCATCCTGGCCCTAGTGCATTTTAACAAAAATATAAAGTGATTGCAACCTAGCTTGAGGCACCATGATCATTCTGGCTCCCAAATCCCGCTTCCCCAAGATTTTTTCAGTGTATGAATCACACTTTGTAATGCACTGCTTCTACTCTCTCTGCTCCAATCTCACTGGCCCTGTGAAAATCAACCCTCTGCTTCATTCTCTGGATTTTCTCTCTAAATTTTTGTGCCAAGTATCTTCGAGTTGCTGGAGTCTAGCGGCAAATTACGTTCTGCTATTCAGAAACATTTTTATAAGGATTCAGGCAGAAGTATAATGCACACAATATTTCTATAATTTCCTGTGCCTTCTGTCAAGAAAGGTCAGGAAATATAAGATTTTCCGACATCAGCATTCTGGAGTCCATTCTCCAGTTCCGAACGTGAGAGGGAGGTTTAAGGTTTCTTGCTTCAGGCGATGCTGGAGTGGAGGCCTCAGCGACAATGGATTGCAAAATGAGACTGTGATGGAGACTTCCTAAAGAAGTTTCTGGAACTCCTATTTAGACCTCTTCCTTCAACCTCTCCAATTATTTTTAAGCACCTATTTTTGTGCATGAAAACTTTTTCTGCTTAAAATATAGAGTGGAATTCTTAGCAATAGTAGATAAGTGATAAACAGAATCTTAGAGTTCATTACACAGAAACATAATTTCTAACAGCACATTAGGTGTTAGATATCATTATGATTGTGCTTTGATCAACTCCTCATAGGATTGTTCACCAGTTTATTCTCTTCAAATCCTAGCTTTGTATAATCTTACTCCACCTTTCCAGATTATTTCTGATTTGCCAAATTCTCTCTATTTTCCCAGAACTTTCCCAACTTCACATTTAGTTCTCAGTTTTCATATCCAAACCCATCAAGTTGTATAACTATTCAAAATAATTCAAGTAACAGGAACCCTCTCTTATACAGCATGTATTCACAAATATTTCACCCATTAGATAATGAGAGTTGATATGGAAGCCAATGAAACAAGACCGGTATGTCACATGAGATACTGAGGGTACAACTAGTCTAGGGTTATCAGAGTCTATTAAGGTTTCTCCATCGAAGGACAAAAGCTCTATACACTCCCCAAAGGAGTATGACTCATGCAGAGTGAGAAACCAGTATCCACCAGACTATTTTCTCTCTTTCCTTCTTATCTCCATACCTCAGGTATAGAAAAGAGCCCTTCCTGAACACTTTTTGTTTTTTGTTGTTGTTGTTGTTGTTTTCATAAAGAAAAGGTACAGGGAGGAATGAAAGCAAGCAGGCAGACAAACATTATTAATTTACTGTTCTCATTAGCTGTTCCTCCCAGTCCTGGGATGTAAACCCAGGTGTTTGGTAGGTATGTGGACTACACTCTCAAGGAGGCAGCAGACTTAACCACTATGCCACCAGGGCACACATGCCTGGGCACTTTTAATCTTAATTACAAGTCTTTTTAAAATGCAACAGCTTTTACCAATTGCATTCTGATTATTACCTTTCCTTCTATCTATCCCTTCTCCTTTTTGGAATTTTATTATCCACGTCTTAGAACTCTTAATGCTGTCCTCCAGATTGCTTTCATCTTTTCCCTCATGATTTCATTCTCTTTGAATTGTTGCTATGCTTTGAAATGTGTCTTCCACCTGACCCAGGCTGCTAAATTTCATCTCTCTAGTGACTATTCAATCATTAATTCATCTTAACAGTTTAAAAAATTAAAAATAGACAATTTTTAAGGATTAGGAAATGTTTATAACACTTTAAGAGAATATCCTTGAGAAATATAGTCTTATTTAAAAGCATTTTGTTTCAGCTATTCTGATAGTCATCTGTCACCTCTGTCTTCTTACTTCACTAGAAGCTTTCCTATATTAATTCTGCGTGTGTGTATGTGCACACATTTTTATTTTAATCCAAGGAGACTGCTCTTCCTCTTAGATTGTGATTATTTCTTTTACATTCCATAAGTCTATACTCCTGCCAATCTCATAGGGTACCTGGGTACCTGGGAATAATGGAAAGCCATGAGAGGTAGGAAATATTGCTGTTCACAGACAGGGGTATGAAAACTGAAAACACTTTAGTCCTTTCTGCAAACATGAAATAATAACCCGGTTGATGATCTCTAGGGCAGAAGGAGGATCACAGTGTCCCTCAAAATCTTGAAAATTAATTGGTTCTCCTGGTATGACATTCATGGAATGATTAGTTTCTTCCTCTCAATGATCCTCATACCTAAGCAGTACAATATCTTTTCAAGAGCAAAAGATTTCAGATTATCAGCCCAGGTCAACTTCTAGTCCCAGACCTGAGAATCATCTTAAAATTTCAGCCCTTGGAAAGGTTAGTCTTCATATACACTTTGCAATCTTGGCAACTTTTTCTCTATGGAGACATAGCGGACACTTAGATCACAGTTGAGAGTGAATGACAGGGAAACAGGGATGTGTCAGGCCAGCACCTCATCAGACTCTTCACAATGTTGTGGCAGATGGAAGAGATTAAAAACAAAGGCAGCAGACAGGATAGATTGAAACAGCCAATATTATTTTATTTTATGCCTTATTGCTTTACACAGAACACTTAATGTGGCTAACAGCAGAAATAAAACAGCAAAACATTAACAGAGATTAAAAATAAGGACCAAGCAAAACATAATTTAGAGGAGGAAATCTAGACAAGGGAAAAAATTAAGTTTATCTAGCGCTGGATTCATGGGCAGATGAGCCAGGTGGTTGCCTGGCTCACTAATTTCTGATGGATAATAAAGCATCACTAGGATAAAGTCACACAGTGCATACTGGTGCCACTTCCACGTCAGGAAATAGAATCATATCAAAATTCAAAACACCCTTTACAGCTCAACTTTACCTTTTGAATATTGTCCCTACCCATATATAATTTTAGTGAGTTAGACATCAACAAAGCGAGTTGAGCTTCTAAATCCAAACAAAGTTCACCTAGATCTACTTGTGGGGAATATATCATCTAGTTTACCACATCTGAAACCTTGTGCTATCTCTGCTTTCTAAAAAGCTCTCTCAACATTCTGTAAGATCTCTGAGTTAGAAAGCTATCAAATAAAATGGGAAAATAAGAACTAGATAAAACAGAAAACAGCTTGATAAAATGTTGGATGGTATTAATATACATAGATGTGTGTGTGTGAGTCTGTCTGCTAAAAAATATTCCTCCCTACCTTCATTATATAAAAGTTTTTAATTATACTTTTAAAATTTTACTCTGAAAAAGCACCAAGTTATTTAACCTGCCTCTCAAGTTCTGTATCTCAGTCTGGCCTTACATGAAGCACATTCTGTAATAAGCCTTGCTAAAAGCCACTCTTCTAAACCAGTTTCACTATTTCCGGAATCCTGACTACACTAATTTAAGTATGATTGACCTACTTCAAGGACCCATCCATGAAAACACCCAGAATGATTTTTAAATTCATACTATTTGAAGAAAAGAAATGGTTTAGTTGAGAAGTTCTAAACACATATTTGGAATGAAAAATCTATTAATGTTCATGTACAGATAACCTGACATATATGTGTGTGCATATATATATATTCTACAAGTGATTTTATAATTTTGTCCTTTTATTAACCAAAAGTTCTTTCTAAACAAGTAATCAATATCCATTACCAAGAGAATAGACTCTATTTTGAGGAAGAGAATAGACTCTACTTTGATCTAGTTTGGATTTGTTTTCTTCCAAGTTTTGATAGTAACCTTGCTATTCGAGTTGATAATTTTAACACTTTATCTTGACTCTGAAAAAGCACAAAGTTCATTTTTTAAAGCATTTTATTTATTTTTATTTAGCTGTTCACACTGGTTGTTCACCCCTGCCCCAGGTCTTGAACCTTGGACCTTGGGATGTATGTGGGATTGCTCCTAGGGTGTGCTAGACCACTAGGCAACCAGGGCGTGCCTGGTTAATGCACAAGTTCATATAAATGACAAATCTTTAACAAGTGCTTTTGGTGGAAGATGACTTCTCCAATCTGTTATGTATTCATGATCATTTCTTTCTGCAAACTCAGTTCTCAGCTCTTTGTCTCTTCTTACCATGAGATTAGTGGCAACACTTCTGTTCTCTGCTCTGTATAGAGTCAAAAACTCCTTTGGTAAGAAGAGATACCCTTACTGGATTCAAGCGTGCAACAACTAACCCCAATGTGCACAGAAAGTCTGCAACATTGCTTCCTGTGACACATATTTAAATAGTTCCACTGCTGATGTTACATCATTTAACATGCAAAGACACTTAGGCACACAGAGCTGCAAACCATAAACATTATTTCACAATGTTCACAACACTTCCCAATATTATAATGTTTAAAGTCTTTTTTCACAGGTTCCCTCATCTGATGACTGACACAAGACTAGAAAGCAGAGAAAGAGGACTCCGTTACATTCATTTATAGCTGAGGAATCTTCAATCTCCAAATCATGGCAAAAATCATAGTCCATAGCATTAGATAGAATAGATCAATATTGGTTCTGATTCCAGGGTTCTCATTTGGTATAGGTGTTTCATCGCTGTATTTGTCTTAGCTTCTTCCAATCTTCTAAGCCAGTTGTGAGGACTAAATGAAATAAAAAGCACTAGTATTGTCCTGCGTTTTATTACCGAATGTCCAACAAATAACATATTTCCCTTTTTTTCTCTCTTTCAGAAATCTATCTGATCATTTAGGCAGTAAATGACAGAGTTCAGGAGAGACTACAACTTCCTGACACCTGAACAAGTGGAGAAGTATCATCTCAAAGCTCACCATTCCCTTCTGCACTTACAACTGATGGCCAGCTCACACCATGTTAAAATTTCTGCCATAGAGAGATAAGAGGCAGATTCAACTTTTGTACAGCCTGACATTGATGTCATTTAGGGATTCCCTTTTTAAGGAAAAATAAAATTCAAGAATATAAGATGATGTATAAAATGCTATTTATTTAGAATAAATAGAAAACACAACAAATTATAAATCAAAAAAAAAAAAACTGACCCAAACCAAAAACATTACAAAATCCAGAAAGAAATAATTAGCCAACTGCCAGAAACAATGCTGTAACACCTCTTTCCTACAAGTTTCACTGCCTACTCTTTGATCACCTCTTCATATAATAATTTTGAAACATTCTCCAATGACAGAGACTAGCGGAATAAAGCAATTCTTCCTTTCTTATAGCTTAATGCCTCACATTATTGAAGGCAATTTTACCTGCACTGCCAAACTTCATTAAGGCAAGAGACAGCAGATGCTCCAAGGGGCCATCTGCTGTGCTGAGCACATTAACATAGGTAACTTGCCTCTTGCTACAGACCTGTGTCCTATAAACAAAGAAATTCTGATAGATTTCTCATAAAAAGAAGGAAGGAAGGAAGGAAGGAAGGAAGGAAGGAAGGAAGGAAGGAAGGAAGGAAGGAGAAGGAAGGAAGGAAGGAAAGTTACTAACTACAAAGAACTTCTGCTTGAATTTGATATTAATACAAACCGAAACCTCCACTTAAAATTTTACATGTAACAGTTGTGAGAATTTCCCATAAAATAGCTTCTAACTCCATACATTGGGAGCTTCTTTTCCTACCTCCCCTGCCAACATAATTCCAGAGCTGGTTGATATCACGATACTGTACTTACTCGTCACGATGTCTGATGGGCCACAGAGCAAGCACAGTTTTCCTATGAGCTATGTGAACATTAGGGTGGCTGGAAATAACTTAGGTATATACTGAAATGACTGCAAACTACACAAATCATTTCATGAATCCCTTAGATTCCAAACACATACAGTTCATCCGATGTCACGGACATAGGGAGGAAGTATGTCAAAAGAAATTTGGGAGTAGAAAATTGTTGTGGTTGCTGTTAAAATAACTTCTCTTCAAATTTTACAAAACAAGTGTCCATTAAAAGGCATTGTTATGGCGCACCCTGGTGGAGCAGCGGTTAGGTCACTGGCCTCCAAAGGATACAGACAGACCACATGCCCCTTGGTTTCAGTCCTGGGTCCAGGAGGAAACAACCAGTGTAAACAACTAAATAAAAACAAATTTAAGTGCTTCTTTCTTGTATCTCCTCCTAGCTGCCTACTCACCTTCATTCCTGCCTACACCCTTCCCAAGGCCTAGAGGGGTCTGAGTGAGTGAGGGGCCCTGGAGCCTCAGTTCATCAGCTGCACAGGAATCCACCACTGGAGAGACCTGTCCCAGAGCCATGTCAGGGAGCCAGTTTCATCACGTGCCTCCAATTTTGTTTGTAATGGGGACTCTATTTCTAGACCTCTCAAACAATTTCAAAGGATGTAGTAGCGCCTTACACAGACTGCCTCTACCTCACTTTCTGCGGATTTACTTTCTTCGACCTGGCTTGTTGCTTTGAAAAACTTGAGAAGCAGCTAGGCAAAGACAACAAAGGATTTATAGCTGGAAAGAAAAACTGTCTATGTTAGTAGCTCCTTCCATGCCATTCTGACACTCTAGCAATTTAGTTATAGCCCCAATTTTGATGTGCTCAGCCTGTCTTATCCTTTCAAATTCACATTAACCCTGAAAACACCAGGTTGCCAAGCTTCTGTTGCGAGTAGACACAGGTCGTTCTATTCTATACTTGCTTTCATTTCGTCACCGCTCTTTGAACAGTCGCTGAGCTCATTCAATTTTTAGGCCCATTAATCTGGAACTTTAAATCAAAGGAGAGACCTGTATCTCCCTGGTGGGCTCACAGAAGAGAGCAACTGCGGCAGTGGTATCTTAAAATTCTTGCCATGCCTACGGTTCTATTCAAGCCATTTCACAGGGCCTCTGATCTATGTGTGGAAGGCTCCCGAAATGCCCCCCAAGAGGAAGGAGGGAGGGATAATGCTGCCTGTGATCTCATTGTCATTAACCTTAATGAGGCCTATCCCTGTGAAAGCAGCAGTGCTCCATTTTGCAATCCTTCTGTCTTTCACTGAGTCTCTCATTGGGGTGACCTCTGAATTTCCTTCTGAGTGACCTCTCAATTTTTTTAGATCTACCGTTCTCTGTCTTTCTTGTGCTTTTCCCTTCTAGTAGCCTGTTTTTCAGGAAGATATCTGACCTAAAGGAACACACTCCAATATCTTAGTGTTCGACAAACACAGCATTTATCAACACTGGCTGCATATCAGGTTTACCTAGGGGCTTAAAAAAATTCTTGGGCCATAATCTAGACCAGTAAAATCAGACATTCTGGGAATCTGGCACAAACTGGGGAATTTTCCTATCATTTCCCTAAATACATCTATTTTTTACTTTATTTTTATGGAGAAAGGAAACATAAGATAAAATCTGGAGTTTTATTTGTGGAATTTCAAGTTAAAGAAAGTTAGAGCCTTTAAATCCCTTAAGTATTTCATTTATTTCTCCCATTCATAAAATCTGCTCTAAAAAGGCATCACCTATAACAACCAAGTTAGAATTAAACAGATTACCTGAAGTGCCAATATTTTATAGCAATTCAGTCCCACAGCATCTATCAAAAGTCACGTTCCTGTTTCAATTATGGTTTCATCAATTGCATTTTTTGCAAGTCACAAATAACGACAGCAGATGTCATTATAAGACCGGAATTTTAATTTCTCTGTTAATGTTGTTAAAGTTGTTTATTCACTATGTGAACACCTAATGCAGAGCAGAGGCACACCTCATTTTATTGCACTTCGCTTTGTCGAGTTTTGCAGCTATTACCTATTTATTGAGTTTTGCAGATATTACCTTTTTTTTTTTTTTTTTTTACGAGACCCTCTACCAGCTAAAAAGATGACGACTCGGAGGCTCCAAGAGTGGTTAGAATTTTTTAGCAATAAAGTATTTTTAAGATGATGCATTACATGCTTAATATACTACAGTATATTGTAAACATAACTTTTTTATGCAGTAGGAAACCAAAAAATGTGTGTGACTTGCTTTTTTGCCATCTCTGCTTTCATGCAGTGATCTGGAACCAACCCTGCACTATCTCAGAGGTGTGCCTGTACATGCATGAGGAGCCATTACGAGGTTAGGAAATAACCACAGAACTCATCCTTCCACAGCTATAAAATCCTATGACTGAGCTAAGTCTCTTCTCTGAGTGCCCTTAATGAGGTAGAATGTCAGTGGCATCAAAGACCAAATTATTCCCCCTAACTGACCCCTCTCTAATCTCCATCAAATCCCTATTTCTCCTCTGACTCAATAGACGTTCAAGGATTTAACTTGCATAAAGTGATACTACCGTGTAGCACTACTGACTCCTGGACATCTGTTGGCCAGCAGAACTCCTACAGCAAATCCCTCCAGGCTTAGGATCCTGAACAAGCCAGTTCTGTATGGGAAGAAGCAATCAGAACAGTCCAAGCCTCGGTGAGGGAGTGTGAATTCTGCAGGCCTGGGAAGATACAGACACCCAACAGAAAACAGAATAGAATTCCAAGAGGCTCTCCCCAATGAGGGCCGGAAACAGGATTCAGAAGAAAATGAGCATTGCAATCTATGCCTAACTTCCAGATGTCTTCTTGGCCAGGCCCAGCCTCTGTGCATTCAAGACACCTGCAGCTAGTCTGCACCGTTTTGGCTCTATGGCCTTCACTTACCTTGACTATTTAATATCAGTTTTCACCTTCCTTCTTGCAACCTGCATCCCCCCTGAGGCCCTGATCAGGCTACTAGAGCTTTCACCAGCTATCCCCACCACTACCTGACCCCAAAGATAAAGTTAGGGTGACGTGCTTTAAAAAAAAGAAAAAGTCCAAAAGTGAACCATGAGTCATTGGGAAGCAGAGAAGCAAGATATGTGCTAGTGATAATTACAGTAATGGTATTACTAAGACACAGTAAGTGCTCCCTTTTCTAGGAGTACATTCCTCCCTTTCCTCATGTCTCTTCACTGGGGTATTCCTGTACTAGTCTCTGTTAGAAAGATGGTGTTCAGAGCGCATGTGAAAAATTCACAAAGAATCTGATCTGGATAGAAAAGATCTAGATATACGTTTGCTACTTCTTAATGGGTGAGACTTGAGTCCAAAATAATACTATTAGAATTTGTATGTGGAAATTCTGAGGCTATCATGCCTTTAGAGTCATAGTAATAACTGGAGTAAAAGATCCCAGAAATTACAAAACTCGATAAAAAGTGAATTAGCTGGAGAATCTGAACTCTGGAATAATCAGACAGATCTTATCTACAATGGGGTAAATACATAAAGTATTTTATAATTTTGCTTTTACATGCTCCCGCCTTTAAGAAAAATTAGCATTTGTTCGATGGTCTTTATATCGTAGGATATCATTGTAAACGAATTCGTTCCTGGGACCCCATTCTCTCTGGTCCAGAAGAAATTGCACAGGTGGATGTCTGAACAAACTGATCTAATTTTGTGAAGAAACCATGTAAGAGTACAGCTCTTTCTACCTACCAGATATGAGATACAGGAAAAAAGCTTTCTGAGCACTCCCTAAGGTTCCAGAATCATTAACATTTTAATCACCTTGTGTTTGCCTCTTCAATCACCAGATTGTATTCCAAGCCACAGGGCCAGGGTGCAACCTTGTGATCTGTGCAAGTCAGATCATCTACTCAAGGACTTTTGCTATAAAATTCCCAACCGGCACTTCAAGGAGAGGGGCGATTCTCCGAAAAGACATCTATCTGTTTCTGGGTTCAAATCCTCGAGTTAATTAATTAATAAACTTTTCATTAAATCATCTAATTTCTAGGATCTTTTTACTCATTTGTCATTATTACAATAAGACATTGAGAAAATGTATTTATATTCTGAAATATTCTCTACCCTAAACCAAAAGCATGTCCTCCAATGCATGTGTTTCTTTCACAGCAGGTACCTTGCATAAAATAAAGTTACCTTGAACACATTCATTGCAAAATTGGCTCGAATTGGTACAACAAAGCCGAATTCAGAATTTCCCAGTCAATCCTAAATGATGTTGAGAGATGAAGAATTGAACAATCAGCTTTAGATATTATGAAGACATAAATAAACTTATCTCAAATGAATCAGCCTCTTTTACTACTAGCTCTCATTTTCAAATTTAATTATAAATGCAAATGATTTTGTGACCATCTAATTGAGATTTAAGGTTGTTTTAGTTTTAAAAAATTACACCATGAAAGTCATGCTTTGTTTGCAGCAATAACTTATTAAATTACAATAATAGTAATCAAATAAAATGGAGCAAGCTTTTGAGAGGAACAGTGTTATGCGCTTTCCTGTTTAATAACAATTTAAATTAGTCATGGAGATACTGAAACTATAAAGCTGGGATCTTCTTCCTGGTTCATCCACAACTATTTTATCATGTGTCCTCACATGGTGAAAGGGGTCAGAAGATCTCTGGGATTTCTTTAATGAGGACACTAATCCATTCATGAGGGCTCCACTCTTATGACATAATCACACTTTAAAGGACACACTTCCAAATACCATCACATTGAGGTGTAATTCAACATATGATTTGGGGGAAAGGGGCACAAACATCCATCCTATGCCACCAGGTGACCCTATGAGACCACTAGGGTCAGGTTCATGAGTCAATAATGACACTAGTCATTTCAGCCTGGCTTTTCTCTAACAAGACTCAGGTCTCCAGATAAAGGCATAGAGAAAGCAGAGCTCATTTAACAAAGGATCTCGTTTAGCCAATAAATACAAGCAGCTGGAAACAGAAACAGGATTTCGAAGTGTGCACTTGAGTATGATTTTCATAATTGCCATAGAATTGGGCTTGACATGGAGGGATATGAGGTAGGTGAGACACAGTGAGGCATCGTCTTAGTGTAGATGGCAAATTCAACCCTGACCCTATTTCTCTACCATGGTAACAGTGACTCTCCAATCCAGGACCATGGATTAGAAGCTTGGGCACCATGAGCAGTTTTAAAATGTTTTACTTTGAAAGAATTACTGACTCACAAAGTTACAAAAATCATCCCCTCATTCAGGCTTCCCTAATGTTGACGCCTTTAATGATTATGATACCCATGAGACTTTTAAGAGTGCTGCGAGCCTTTGGCTCAGATGAACTAGGAAGATGACATGGAAAGAAGCATCATACACTCAGGAGTATTCAAGAAACTATCTTCTCTTTTTCTCGTATCTGATAGACAGACTCTGAGCAAAACATACTCAGGTTCAAATCCAAGCTCCTCTTTTCATTGACTTTGGCATCTTCTTTGGGTTATACCTTAGTATGAGGTCAAAACTTCAATATCATGTGCTACCTTTTCAATGTATGCATCTGGTAAAATCAGGAAGACCTCAGAGTCTAATAGCAAGTTCCCCTTCCCACTCTATTCCATTAATAAGGTCCGATAGACAAACAATCCTCCATATCAAGAGGAAGTGGCACAGATCTTACTTATCCCTGAGTAATGTTTTTGAGCTCCCTGTAAACTGGAGGAATTTTTCAAACCAGTCACATCACATAATCATCACTTCTCTTATTTCTTAATCTATAAAATGTATTTAAAATACAACCCCTCACCCCCTCCCATCCCCAGATCAAATAAACACACTTGCACAATCTCTCAAAAAAGAGTTTCTACCACTCTCTAAAGATGGAGGCTTGGGTGTAAGTTCAGAACCACCTTCTTCGCAATGATTTACCTCTCCTTTCTTAGAACTATTACAGCAATTATAATGTCTACCGTCTAATGTTATGTCTGTTTTATATACATATGTGTGTGTATAATATATACTTGCCTTTCATATATATTTCATATGTACCCTTAAGATATCTTTACTACTGCTCTCAAAATTATAAGCGAACCAAGTATATTTGTACCTCTCTACTATGCCTCAAAATAATTTATGCAGTTTTTGTGGCTATAGTAGATGTTCAATAAATAAAAATAATATCTAACATTTACTGAGTGCTTACTAGAGGTTCGACCTTGAGCTAAGTTTCATATTAACATTCACAATATATGAGATCATGGTATGCCTTGGTAGAGTATCAATTAGGTCAATCGCCTCTGAAGGCGCACAGACCACATGCCCCTGGGTTTGAGTTCTGAGTTCAGGGGAAACCAACCAATGTGAGCAACTAAATAAAAATAAAAAAATAAAGTGCTTCTTCCTCCTCTGTCTTCCCAACTGCCTCCCTATTCTCCTTCATTCCTGCCTTCACCTTTCCTTTAAAAAACAATGAAAAAAGTATATAATAAATATACACATACATATACATATATTGTGTGTGTGTGTGTATATATATATGTATATATATATATATATATATATATATATATATACAAGACCATACTTTTACCTGTTACTACACAACATTTAATAGCTTAAAGCAACAAATTTTATGATATTTCATGATTTTGTGGGTCGGAAATTCAGGCAGAAATTGAGTGAGTAAAACTTCTATATGATGTTGATGAAGGTCACTCAGTGTTATTTCATTGGCAAATAACTTGATCTGGAGGGTCCAAGATGGCCTCATTTTCAAGTCTAGTAATTTGGTGGAAATGACAGGAAGGATGGGCTCATCTGAGACTGTCAACCACAGTACTCAGTGCATTCAAAATAATAAGACTTCTTTCATGGAGGCACAGGGCTCCAAGAGCAGAGGTTCCTCTGAGCAATACGGCAGCTGCATGACCTTTATGACTAGCCTCTGAAGACATATGATGTCACCTCTCTGTCTCCTATTGATTAAACAGTCACAAGCCCACATGTTTCAAGGAGAGCATTGACCCAACCTGTTGACGGGAGGTATGCAATAAAATCTGGGGTCATTGCCACTACAGACATCAAATCTACTCTAAAAAGAGTAAATCTGGATTTGAGGAAGGACTGAATAACTTCCCCTATGTCCTGAAAAGGTCTCTGCCAATCATACTCCAAGATACTCAGGTATCTATATTACTTTTTAATTATGATTCTATATGATGAAATCTTCTAATCCTCTTCAAAAAGCTCACAGTATATAGAGAGAGCTGCTTTCTTAACCTGTATATCCCTTAGACAGAGCTTCCCACAAGTCTGAGCATATAGTTTACAGTAGAGAAGAGATTTACCGCTTTGCTGGAGCGAGCATATGGCTGTGACACATTTATAGGAGTGATTGAAATGATTTGGAAAGATGTGTCTAAGTTGTGTCACATCACCAAAGATTATGAGGCATCCTAAAAGAAGACTGATTCAGAGAAAATATGGCTAATGCAACCACAGTTGAGAATTGCTTTGAATTTGCATATATGTGCTTTGAAAACCAAAGTTACCATAGTCTGAATTTTCTAGTGGCTGTTTAATTAATATGCTGAATATGAGTTCATTTAATGTATGCTCCTATGCCCTGTGACCAAAGTGTGTGTGCTGTGTGTGTGTGTGTGTGTGTGTGTGTGTGTGTGTGTTTAGGGTGGGGGTTGGGCTATTGTTTCTGGTAGGAGGTAAGAGTAGAGGCTCTTAGAGATAATATTAACCAGTTACTTTGAACACATTACTTTATTCAAAACTGTTCTATGTGGAAAGGGAAGTGACATAGGAGAATAGCAACATAGTAATGGACAAAAAGTGCAGAAGATGGTGGTCCAAGGTTTATGTTTCTGATTAGAATACAGTAATGAGCAGTGTGATGTGTTAATGAGGACATTCTCCAAGTTAAGTCTGGAGTCCCAGATCCGACATGCTGAGCTGATTAAAATTTGAACCAAACTGTCAAATGGATTTGAATCCTCATCTCCTTACATGCAAAGTGGAAGTAAAAACATCATAGTCTGTATTGTAGCAAAAAAATAAACTGAACATAAGGTGCTTAGAAATGAGACTGGATCTTTTAAGTATGTAATAAATGCTGTCTGATGATGACTATCCTTAGGAGACTATAAATCTCACTCTCCTCTGATCAACTGCAAGCTTCATGAAGAATGTGCAGAATTTTCCTGCTACATTAAGGGCATCTAGCAGAGGGCAGAACATAATTAAGAACTTCATAACTATTTTGAAATATAATGTGCAAATGAATGAAGGAATGAGTGAATAAGTGAGACCGAGATGGACAATAACAAAAATAACGGGATTCCAGAAGGAGTGACAGCAACCCCAAGTGGTCAAGAACATGCGCTTTGACAAAAGACCTGATTTTAAATATCAGCTGTGCTTCGCAATTTCTAAAGACTTCTTTCGGGGTGGTAAAATACTTCCTAGAAGCTGAGTTTGGTGATTAAATAATAGCACTGTTTGTAAATGCCTCCCACGCTGCACGCGGAGTGCAAACTCCAGAGCTGACTCTTGCTCTGTTAGCGTTGTTGATAATCTAGGTTAGTGGACCCTTCCACATTCCTTGGGTTTCTTCCCCACAGTGAACTGGCGTTTGTGTTATGCCCAATTAGAATGAGAATTTGGTGAGATTATTAGTGTTCATGTGCATTCTGCAGACCTACAAGTCTTGACCTTTAAATGTTTTGAATATAGGTTCACACTCTATCAATTGTTTTAATGTCACAGCTAATTCTTTTAACGTACGGAAGAGGCTTAGTGCCACAGTAAACTGAATATAAAGCCTTACACTCCAATTAACCAAGCATGCCATTTTAATCCAAAACAAAATGCTTCACACTTTATTCATCCCGCTTTGAGATGAGGTATAAACATAGATGATTTAATTTTTTTTTTTGTTCTCTGTAGTGTCTTGTCTCTATTAGTTATACAAGAAGCATATTTCTCCCCAAACTATTAACCAGTTGCAGCATTTCAGTGTTTTCATCACAAAATGTCAAGCTCATAACTGATTCTGTAATTCAAGGAAATAGTTGTATTGTCCTCTGAGCTCTGTAATGAAATGTGTTTGTTGTATTTCATTACACCAAACTTGACTTTTTCCATTATCTTTTTCTTAAATGACAAAAGGAATACATATTCTGGTCTACACATTGATTGCTGAAGCAAAGGAGGTGCTCTTTAATAGTGTTGTATTTCTTAAATGCACCGTATAGATTCATTCAAATGCTAAGTCTGATTCAATCAATATTCAGTCTCTTTTCCTTCCTTAATAAAGAGAAAATGCTGCAGTACTGTCTTCAAGGAATACTGAAGAGAATCTTTTGTCTGTCTACTTCCGGAAAATAAGTACATGAATAGGATGTTTACAAAAGAAAAAGGCAAGAGGCCAACAAACACAAGAAACAACTTGAGTGTTGTGGGGGAGGAGAAATTCCTTTTCCTGCTCCCTTCTAGGTTCTCCAGCTGGGGTTCTATTATTGAACGGACATTTGACACAGACTAATAAGAGAAAAGATTATTAGCCCAGTTAATAAAAATGTTATGTGACGTGATTCTTCTTAAGGAATTTAAGACCAGAAGAGATACTTAAACCAAAATATTTTTGTTCTAGTTTCGATGAGTAGAAAGGTGTAGGGAAATGGGATAGGAAAGTGGATATGAGTGAAAGGTAATCAACTGAAGGCAACTTTAAGTTTATTACTTCAGGCTCCTTGTGTCTCACCCCTTTAGGACTGGAATGGAAAGAAGACCTCTGGTATATGCGGTGCAAGTCTCACAAGAGGATTAATGATTTTGTTGAGGAGGTATGGAGAGATCAGAATCCTTCCAGCACAAATTCCTTCAGCTCAAGTATTCAGTATGCCACATTTGGGGGTGGTGGGTACTGAACCCCATTACTACTGAATAAATAACATGACAACCAGCATGTATCTCTTGCTTACTGCATGCAGTACTGTTTTAGAAGACTTGTATATATTGATTCATTCAATTCTCACAACCAGCCTATAAACAGACCACTGGGGTGCAAGCACAGGTAAATTAGAGCCCATGCTGTCATCTAAAAAGACATGCAAATAAAATAACATGAAATATGACATTTTAACCTCTCAGATTAACCAAAGAGATTCCAGAGTGCTTCGATTGGATGCTAGCTCTACCACTTGCCAAAGGTTTGTGATCTTGGAATGTTAGTTAGCTTCACTGAGCTTCAGTTTCTTCAACTCTAAAATGAAAGTCATAACAGTACACATCTCTCACCCCTGATAGAAGGATCCTTTGTACATGTAAACTGGTTAGAAAGCTTCCTAGTAAATAGTCTGTGCTATTTATATGGTAATTTTTATGAACCAAGGTATATATTGCAGTATCATTTATAACAGAAAAGAACTGTCAACACCTAAATGTCCTAAATATATAAATTCATATATTGGGTTATTTTTAAAAGTTACACTCCATACAATGAAATACAAAGCCAGCTAAAAATACTTACAAATATTTATTGATAAAGTAGGAAAATGTTTATCAAAATAATGCCACATGCAAAAAAAAAAATTTTTTAAGATGACTTTTTATGCGGGGTGGGAGGAGGGGTGCTTCTGCTGTGTGGCCTTTGGGCAGGATTCTCCACTGGCCTTTGTCTCAGTCTTTCCTGGTGGAACCAGGTCCTAGGCTCTTTTCTCTGCCTTCTGTTAAGGATTCTCATTGTTTCGACTGATGTCTTGTATTAACATTTTAATGGATTTCTTAGCAGACTCCGTCTCAGCAATGACGGACAGCTCCTCCTCTGCATAGTACCAAGCCCTGAATCTGGAAGCCTGCCCTGCCTCCTACATTCCTTAAAATCTGCAACTACTACTCCTTCCCCCAACCACCAAAAGTCGCCAATATCCCTTCCCCCAGGACTAGTGCATTCCTTTAGCTGCCAGGCCACTTCAAAATTCCAATAAAGTAAAACTTTTTGGATACTCAAAGTGTTTCTAGGTCACTCTTTGCACATTCCAAACCAAGAAATCCCCAAACCTTCTGGAGAGCATAACCTAACCTAACCTAAATTCTCAGCTATGTATATAGATATCTTTATGTGTTTAGATTAGATGCACAAAAATATTGAAAGAAAATAGGCCAAAAAATCTGAATACTGGAAATGTGATGGTGTAATATGCCTATTTCTTTTTTCTTCTACAGGTTCAAGAATTTTCTTGATACTAAAATTTTAGCACTTCTTGTTACAAAGTAAGCAACGAGATCAAAGGGACAGAAGTTATGAATTTTAGGAGGAGATTTATTAAACCTGCAACCATAAGGAGTAAAATACTCAATCATAAGGTCCCGAACCCGAATAGCACAAGGTATTTATAACTTCATAATGTAACAAGTGATTATCATAAACCGTTTACATAAGTAGAGGTCAAACCCTAAACGTAAGTGGTTTGCATCACACTTTAAATGTCTTAAGCTATCTTGTTTGACATTTAACTCCTTCCTAGGTCTCAGCAGATTAACAGAAACTCCTCCAGCCAAGGTCTTACTGGGCGGGTCTAAGGTTTCTGTTTCACTGCCAGAGAATTATCTAGAAAGCAGGGACCTCAGGACTTTGTGGTTCACAGAGTAACCCAGCAAAAATGAAGTTTCTCTAGTTCCTTGTTTCAATATAATCAACAGCTCACTTCTCTACCTACAAGATATAAGCAAATTTACATAAATCTTTGCCCTAGGTCTCTGAGATTTTGCCTTCCACACAATCACCATTATTCATATTGTAGGATAGTGGGCAGGCATTTCTCTTCTTCCCTGAAAGGACTAAGAATAAGTCCCTTTGAGTGAAGCAAACCTATCAGGCACTTTAAACAGAGCGAACTTTAAGATTCTTTTGTTAACCATTTGAACTAGAGAATAATTTAGGCATAATGTCCAGGAGAGAAAAAGGAAGGAGAGTACTATTCCTGATGTAGTTTGGGAAGTTATTTCAGTTTGTATTACAACGGAAAAAGGGAGGAGGAGTCACTGTAATGACCAACATTGGCAATGTATTGAGAAGGTAAATTAGACAATGTGTTAGAGGACATTGGATTTAACTTTTATAAAATGTATGTGCTAAAAGATTTACAAAAACAGTAAATTTGAAGAACAGATGGCTGTGAAGAAAAGTCATTAGTCAAATATCTACTTTATAATTCAGATTTTATAAAAGATTATGGAATTTTAATGTCTTCTCATAACACAATCATTTGAATTTGACAGTACTTCAGTTCTTATCACAAAAAAAATTGTCATTTCCTGGCTGAAATAGTTTTCGAATGATAAAATTTTCTCTTTGATTATATATAAATTCCAACCAAACCAGCCATGTTTTAAATGCTGATATTTCAGCATTTAAAAAAAAAAATGCTTATCAACCTGTAAAATATAACTTAGTCTATCAGGAAAAATATTGGAAACATGCAAGAAATCTATTTTGCAATACATCTGGGGCTTATCAAGTTTCTATTTGCTCTACAAACACTGATGAAGTAGAAATCTAAGAGGTAATTGAGGTTATTTACTGAGTAATTAGCCAATGTTCTATGGTTGCGTATATGGTATTAGCCAGAGGTGACAGAAAAGGAAGTCAAACAACTCAACACACGTGACTAATATATTTACAGATGATGAAAAAAGAAAATACTGCTTTCACTTAGTTAAGATACAGATCAATGCAACACAAAATAAATAGTTGGGCAATTGGTTTCTATTTGTCTTTAGAACTTTTCTAAGAGCAGAGAGGCAAGAAAAATCTGATTACACAGTCTTGTCCACAGACATGAAAAGAAATGTTTGTGATCTGGAGAAGGAAAAATAAAACCTGCAAATATTCAGTGAACAAAAAGGAGTGAAAGTCAATGTGTCCTGATTAACGCTAAATGGACCAGAGTGGAAGACACAAAGACAGGGACAACTGCTCAATTGTTCAAGTGATCAGTGGCAACACAGTACCCAATAAATCCATCTCTGTTCAACATCTGGTTGTCAAATCTGTAGACTTTTTAAAAGACAACATTTATTTATGATTTTTTTATTTCAATAATAGTGATAGATTAAAGAGATAGATTAATTTAATACCCAACATAGAGAGAGGCTATTGCCTTCCTCCTAAATATTTCCCTTCAGTGTTTATGCACAAAGCCTTTTCTAGACACTAGGCTACCTCAAAGTGCTAGATAACCTCTAGGCTTATACTATAATTTCAGTTAAAATGTAATTTATTCATTTGATAGCTATGAGCATGGCCTTTGTAATAAGACAAACTTAGATAAAATCCAGTTGTTTGAAGCAAAAATACTTAAACTTTCCATGATTTGCTTCCCTTGAGCGTAAACTATGGAAAATAGCATTTTCTTAGGGCTGAAGATTCACTGATGTTGAAGACTTGGTGAAAATGTACTTAGAGCATTTGATATAGGATAGAGTATATATTAATCTCTGCATTGATTCTAGTTATTTTTTAATAACATGTATTTTAGAATTAACTGAGTAGACAACATGGGTGCTAATCTGTGTCATGTTAGTTTTTGGAAACCAGACTCTGGTACCTCCAGGCAAGAACATGGTCACCAAACATACACACTGAGGAAGGATTGCTGACACACTCTTCCTCAGGCTTCCCAGGTCCACTTGCTGACAAAAGGAGAAACTCCATTCCCAAGCAGTTGCCACAATCAGCAAATAATCTAAAGACACCCCTTATTTAAAAAATAAATACATATTTACTTGCAGACACCCCATTTCACACGACCTACATAGATGCAACATTCATATGGTGGGTAAAATACTTAGTTTTGTATCTCCTCTCTATGTCACACTAGTCATATGCCCCTATTTTATTTGGTCTCCACTCATTCTTCATTGAAATAGTAAGTAAAATTCAGAACAATGGCTACTTAGTAATTTGTAAGTAATAACATCACCATACCAAGTTTGTGGGATTTAGATCTAGAGAAATGTTGATTAAACATTGTCTTAGTACCTCAGTAATACTGAGCTACAGGCCTACAAAGGCAGCTTTCCATAATTCCATTCTGCCATCCACAGCCTATGATCACCCATTTATCTGTAAGTAGTATCAGCGCCATACAGATGGCTGTAGCAATTCCAGATATCTTAAATAGATATAATAATATTCAGTGAAAGAAAGGGGTATTTCTTCCATGAATATCCTTTTATTAGCAACAAAACCTTTGCCAGAAGCCCTCACCAGAATGCCCCTCAGATACCATTGGCCAAAGTGGGGTCACATGCCTGTGTCTAAGCTAGTCACTAACTGACAAGGGATATAAGAAAACCAATTTCTCGGTAACATCTACCATATGTTAAGCACATCCTGTGTCCCAGACACTTGCTTTGTGTGGATTTTAATTCCACAGCAATTCACTCCAGCTTGACTTTTCTCCCCATCTCTCCAAAGGATGTGCTCTTAACTCCACTCATTATGTACCAATCTGAAGACCATGTCTCTGGCTGCATATTTTCCTGCTCAGTAGCAACACATACAGTGATCTCCTTCCTAGACATAAACATTATCTTGTGTCTTTCCATCTATAAACTATTCCTTTTTCCAACTCTTCAATATGGAAGTAAATGTTGAAGTGCCACAGGGCATGTCCTGGACTCTCCTGTCCTATGTTCATTTCTCTGAGTCATCTCTTCCAGTCCTAGGATTTTATCCAGCAACCTTAAGATTCCCAAATTTCTGTTTTCCAGCCCAGATTTCTGCCCTGAGCTCTCCCTTGCATATTCTAATTATTCTTATAGATGCCTATTTGATGCCCCTACTTGGACCCTAAAATACCACTTAAACAGCAAATCCACATTGGAGCTCTTCATTTCTTTGCCTAAAGCAGCTTCTTCCATTGTCTTACTTAATTGATTTTTTTTTCTCATCAAACCAAATCCTATGTACTATACCCTTTCTTGACCCCCTCACATTGCGTCATCAATAATTTTTGTCTTTTCTACCTCCAAGATATCTCTTAAATTTATCTCCATTTCCATTGTTACTTCACCAATCCCAGACACCATCATTCTTACCGAGAATACAGTTTTTGCTTCTTCACTGTTCTTCCTGCTACCATTCTTAACAACTTATTAAAATACAAATCAAACAAGGCCATAGCACTATATGAAAGTGTCCAATAATTTCTATTGTGCTCAGAGAATATCCAACTCTTTCCAGGGACTAAAATGTACTACATGATCTGTCCACTGTCTTCCTCTAGAACCAGTATTCAGTCTGTTCTTAAAACACTCCAAGCTCTGTTTGAATTAAGGAGGAAAACCCTTCCTGATCACTATAAGGGAGATCAGCTCATATAGGCCAAGGCATTCTTACCACATCATCCTGTTTATTTTCTATATACTATTTTAAGACTATCAGAACTTAATAATTTTATAATCGATTGTCTCTTTTCCCCAGAAAGAAAGCAAGCTTCCTGAGGATAGGAACTTTGTCTATCTTATTCAGCATTGTATTCAAATATTTAGAATAGTTTCTAGCACAAAGCAGCTACTCATTCAATATTCCTGGAGGGAATAAATGAAATTCTAGCAGGTAAATACTTTCATCTCAATGTAAAGATATTGAAATCGAGAT
This sequence comes from Solenodon paradoxus, assembly GCA_004363575.1. Taxonomy (NCBI): domain Eukaryota; kingdom Metazoa; phylum Chordata; class Mammalia; order Eulipotyphla; family Solenodontidae; genus Solenodon; species Solenodon paradoxus. Next base: position 4,205 of record RJWH01005323.1, on the reverse strand, counting down.
TCCAAAAGTTTAAAAAAATATTTGTTCAAAGTCACACAAAAGTGATTTATACAATCTGTAAGAGATCCTGGAATATGGAAGTTAATGAACCTGTTGAGAAAAGAATTCCAGGACTAGTAACTTCAATCAAATCTTATCAGTGTGCAAACAGAGATTAAATCAAATGGTTTTGTATGCTGAAGATCAAAAAAGATATGTGAACCTTTACAAATGCACTTATAAAAGCACTATGAAATAGAAGACTTTTTGAAAACCGGAAGTCCCAGCTTGAACCCAAATTATTGAAATGTCTTTCTTTTTATAAGAAAAATTTTGATTTTTATAGAGTAGATTCTTTATCTCCTTAAGTCAATAAGACTCCCTTTGATTCTCTCCAAAACTGCAAAACTAGTTACAAAAGTCTAGCCCATCCAAACATACATTTACTGGGCAGTCACTGCAGCTCAGGCTCATGACTGCTAATAATATCAGATGTGCTGCTAGTCCACAGTCTTCTGGGTTTCCTTAAATCATTCTGAAAACTATTACTGTCAGTCACTCAGCTGGGCCGTAGCCGTCTGCTTGAAGGGACGCGGCTCCCAGTTATTGATTCAAATGTGAGCTTGTAGATAGCAAAATACTTGGGATGGTGTGAAATTCCCGTTCAAAATGAAAATAAGGTTTGTCTTTTTATCTGCTACCATGTTTTAGTTACTGCCCCCAGGGTATCTCCAAACATTTGGTACGGCATTGCCGAGTTTCCTAAACACCCATCACATCCTTTCACGTGTCATTAGATTTTTAACACCCAAATGAAAAACGTTTTCTCTTGAGACAGCCGTCAGTCAACCTCCAAACGGCGTGTTTTCAAAGTGGTAGCTGCAATTCCTATGAAGAGCCACACGGGGGACAAAGCCACCCTATTATCTGGGTGGCGAGACTGCTCGGAAAAGCAAACCCTCTCAAGATTAGTTTCCTCGGACATTAAAAATAAAAATAAAAAATCTAGAAAGATAACTACAACGTCTAAGGCCTGTGTGTAAATATACATCTCAATGGACATTCATTCCTATATAGCAGTATTTCACTTAACAAGACTTGAGAAATCCCAAATTCCAGCTACCCCCACAGGTTTCAAATTTTTCTGTAATTTTACCTGGTCTTTCTTCTGATTTACAAACTAGACTTACTTCCAGGAAGCGCCAAACAAAGGAAGGGTCTTTGGAAAACCACACCATGTCCAACATTTGCTGATCCAGGAGTCATTAATGGAGTCAGAAATGTCTGAAAAGCTGGGATCTTCCAGGTCAGGCTGGAAAAGATATTAAGAGACTCAGCTACTTCTGCATAATGAGCATTGGAGGCAAACGATTGCTGCTCACACTTATTTTGAAACAACGTTCTTCTTTTCTTTTTACTTTTGTTGCTGTTGTTGCTAACATCAAGAAGGAAATGTCCAGCACTTCTTGATAAATTCACAGAACAGTTCCCATTTCTCCATTCCAGGTCCCTGCCTCCCTCCTTATTCACCTTGACATGAGAACTTTTATTCTTGCTGAATGAAACAGTTGAGGTGGAAATGCTAATTTATATGTGTGTCATCACTGTGAAAACTAAAAAAGGAAGCCTTATCTGGAACATTGTGAAACAAAAAGGCATCACTATAAATTTATCTGTTCAGATAAAAATTTGAGCTGTTATGTTTTTCACTTGTCTTCCGACGATAGCCAAAGGTTATATTTTGCCATAATAGGTCTTGGATGCCCAAAAGACATGCTTCAGTCATAAACACATGCACACACATGCGCACAAAGACACACACACAAACCCATGTCATTCATGAGAAGCTTAAAAAGAAAAGCAGAAATCAACATAGATGAGGCATCAGTGAATGTGAAAACCAGGCAATGAATTCAAACCCAGTGAACCTAACCCTCCACAAAAACTAAGGAATCTAAGACTTCTCATTATCATATAATCTAGTTATAGATCAAGTAAACTGGGAGAGACACAGACAACGTATGGAACTGGTTTTCTTGTGATGGCCTGATAAACCTTTCCCAGCGTGGCCCCACCCAATGCACGCTTTGTATAATCTCTGTGTCTCCTTAGTGGGTGAAGTGGATTTAAGACACAGTGAGTCTCCCACTCCCTTGAATGGCATTTCACAATAACTATCCTGATTTTCTCTCGTGAACATCCTTTCTCTTGAGCATTGGCCTTTTCAGGGCAGTTAGCCACAGACCTACGTCGGATAACAGAACTCGAGTCAAACGCCAAGATTCTTGTGCTTGTTAAAACAGGGTCATCACCAGGATTTGGGAATAAGGCCAGTATCATAAACAAATGGCCCAGGGTCATACAATCGGGGTGTTTTTGTTGTTTTTTTGTTTTGTTTTGTTTTTTGCTTTTCTTTCTCTAGCAATCACAGAGACATTGTGAACAGACTCTAGAAGCAGCTAACAAGTTTCATGGCCGGTGTGGCAGGTGGGCCTAGAGCCCAGGGCAGGAAACACATCCGATATTTGATTCTGGTTCAAACACAGGAACAACTTGAGAGAAGCCCGTTAAAATCCTGGAAACTCTTTTCACTCTAAGATGAGACTGTCCTCTCTGAGCTTCCTATGAGTTTTTCTTTAAATGACTGATTAAATACTTTAAAAATGAGATAAAGCCAGTCACTACTTCAAGATAAGGTCGAGTACAGGAACCACGAAGTATTTTTGTGGTGAGAGGTAACATTAGTCTAAGTCAAACTGGCACTGCATCTTGTTGTCATGCGCCGAGCACTCCTGACTTCAACAGCTCGTCAGGAAGCCAGCTGTAAGAATCCCCTCGCCTCACCCCACTTCTGGTAAGAGCTTCGCTCTGGAACAAGATGACTGAACATGATTCCGGAATGAGTTCCGTTACATTCTGAGCTCTGCCACTTGAACAAGTTACTTAACTTGTCTAACCCTATTTTCTCATCTCTCGAGAGGGAATAGTAACCGAATTTACTGACAAGTTTCCTGGGTGAATTAAATAAGATAAACCATGTGAAATGTCTGCCACGCAATAAACCGCTAATAAACGTCAGTGATCGTCATCATCAACTATAATACCATCACTCTGTCACAATGAAAAAAGTCTTTGTCCCTTGTAAAGGTCTATAGTGCCCAAGATATCAGAGGACACTTTGATAATCTGTTAGTTTCTAAGTCTCCTTTATTTTCAAGCTCTCTCTTTTGCAGAATGTTTCAGCAGCATTTATTTGTTGTATTATCTGCCTTCTTCTACCAAGGGCCTTCTGATTTCACATCTTTAGCAACTGCTTTTTCTCTCCTTGCTTGAAAATAGAATATTTTGAAACAGTTGTGTATACCGGTGGTCTAACTTCCAACTTCTGTAGCGGGTGACTGAGACCAGATGAGTGGGGAATTTGTCCTAGAAAGAATTCAAGGAGAGACACCTTAGTCTAGCACCACATAGCAAGTTTATTACAAAGCAACTGGACAAAAATGATACAGGCAGCTGGAGGGTTACAGAAGAAAGAGGGCTCGCTGTTAAAATGGTGTATCTTATATACCTGGGCGGGAGTGGAAGTGGGAGACGGGACCTCTCCTTTGGGCCTGCCCAAGGGCTCTCATGAGAGTTGAGAGAGCTGGTAAGGTTGCCTGGAGTCTTATGAGAGTTGAAGCTCTCAGGAGAGTTGCCTGGAGTTCTACGTGGGAATACCTTGGGGGGGGGTGAGGGAGTTCACACAGACTGCTAAGGAGGGGTCCTTGGTTTAGCAGTCTTAGATTTTGCCAGCCAGTCAACTCCCCCTGCATCATTTGCATTCTCATTTCCTCAAGCCATCCCATTATGGCTTTAGCCCTTATAGTTACCACCATTTCTGCCAGCTGTCACATACTTTTCAATCCTCATAAACACAGAATCTGTAGCCCGCTAAGTATAATTTACTACCCATTTCTTGAAACATGTTGGGCATTTTTTTTTCCACCGTTTGTATCACATAGACTCCTAGGATCTGTACAATCTGCTCAATCTCCAGCCTCTTTGGTTCCCATTTGCATTCTGTCCATAAGTGATCATATCCATGACTTTTCCTATTTCCAGTCAAAATCTCTTAGTGCATGAAAGTAATTATCTCCTTGACTCCCATTGAAGTGTTGCAGGCACCTAAATTTACCATGTCTACAATGAGTATAATATTTATATATACCTTCCCAAACATCTATGTC